>CM077302.1:11709000-11734000 GCA_039654925.1 Anguilla pacifica
TTCCAACTCAGTCGGTTCCTGAAAAATGGGCCATAATGTTCTCTGAGGATTTGTCAGATAATGAATTTGCATTTGAATGAATTTCCCAAATTGAAATGGATTCGACCCCGACCCAGCAGGTCAGAGCCCATAACGCACGCACGTGGAGGTCCACTCCGACACCCGACACACCTCATGGCGAAAGACCAGGACCTGGAGCGTGAGAGCAATCAGCTCCCACAAGCGTCTCCAGGAATTTATACATCCAGCTCAATATTTCCTGGTCGAGGCACACTGGGCCTATACACGCACCGTTTATTTTTATAGCGAGTGTCTTGTAAAAACGGGCTTGCACATGGTGACAAGATGCTTCGATAAGCAGGGACTGCACCAGCAAGTGTGGACCGGGCTGCGGTGTGTGTGAGTGAGTGTGTATGCGTGTGTGTGTGTGTGTGCGTGCATGCATGCGTGGGTAAGTGTGTGTGTGCACGGATGTGTGTGCGTGCATGGCTGTGTATGTGTGTGTGTGTGTGAGCACGTGTGTGTGAATGTGCGTGCATGCATGCATGGGTAAGTGTGTGTGTGCACGGATGTGTGTGCGTGCGTGGCTGTGTGTATGTGTGTGTGTGTGTGTGTGTGTGAGTGAGTGTGTGTATGTGTGTGTGTGTGTGTGTGTGCATGCATGCGTGGGTAAGTGTGTGTGTGCACGGATGTGTGTGCGTGCGTGGCTGTGTGTATGTGTGTGTGTGTGTGTGTGTGTGAGAGCACAAGTGAAATGTGCTTTCAGTTAAGCCTTCTAAAAGCCAGAGCACTTCAAACGCAGGCTTGCCTCTCAGATGTTTTTGGAACAGACTCGCCCTTTTTTGTCTGATTTTACTGCACAGATCTATTCCAAGCCCAGTAGTACAGCGCAGCATTTCCAAAATTAATCTCCCCTGCGTGGCTCTGTGTCAAGGTAATAAAAGCGCGGATAGAAATATAAACGCAGAGTGTATATTTATATGCAAACACACACGCTGGCTGTAAAAACTGCTGTAAAAAGTAGCTTGAGATTAAGAGACACACTATCTCTCTCTCACTATCTCCTGTGCCAGATGTAAGTGTTCATTTCTAAGATGTAGAATTATACTGCGTGTACCCCCGAGCTCCGTGCAGCAGCTCAGAGCCTCCGTAACCAATGCAAATCTGTCAGGGGATAATGTTCCCTTTCTCTCTCCCCCCTGCTCTTTCTTTTTCACTTTTCCTCACACTGTCTCCCTCCTCTCTCTCTCTCATTCTCCTCTCTTGCGCTCTTTCCTTTCTCTCTCCCCCTCTCTCTCTCTCTCTCTAATGCCCAAACGGTGTAACAGGCAGAAGTGGGTCACCCAGCCCCCCGGTTGCGTTTAACGCACCGCGCTGTTGGACGCGGCCCGAGCAAACGTCTCCCCGCATCGCGTCTGCAGAAGAAACGGCAGCGCTCGCGTCCGCGCGTTATGATAGCCCCCCCCGGCGCGGCCGGCCAATCACACGGCAGCGAGGAAATGGCGGTGGACCGCGCAGCGTCCCGCCCGTCTCAGAGGGACGCGGAGCCTCCGGGGGGGGGGGGGGGGGTGTTATTTATAGCCGGCCCTATCCCCCGGCCATCAGGACGCGTTCGTCCCACGCTCTGTCACACTGTCCCTCCTCCCTCCTCACACCTCTCAGCAGGTCTTCCTGCTCTTCAGCAAGAGCCACTTTGCGCATCACTGTGATAGTCATATTACAGCTTCCATCATGAGCAATATTAATCATAACAGACACAGACACAGACACTCACACACACGCACACGCACATATACACACACGCACACACACACACGCACTCATTCATGCACAAACTAATTTGTGAAATGGTCAAGGCGTGTTGAGCCACATGTCCGCACCATGGCACCTCAACAGCCAGCTAACCACATTTCCTCCACCTGGTTCCCCACACGGTTATACCAGGTGACCTCAGGGAGCCAATCACATCAACCAGATAATTGTCTCATATCCCTGAGTGGATGAATTTCCAGGGAAAAACAGACACATTGCTCTAGAACACGGGCCTGGCTTATTTATGAACTTTACGCCGTCCCGTATTCACGAGGCCTATTTTTATCCGGCCTCTCTCACGTATGTAGGCCACACATCAGAAAATTCTGGGTTACAAATGTGAGTCACTGGAATAGCATGCCTCTTGTGGGAAGAGCGCTCTTTCCCAAGGGACACACCGGGGCAAAACCAACATGAGTTTGCTTTACTATTATTAGCAACCATGCAAACATCTGACTGCAGCTGAAGAATGATTTGAAGCTCGCAGGCGGGAAAACACCGTTTGAAAATCAATCAATTGAATCAAATAAATTCATTTACATGAAGACTGATAATTTTTTATATTCTACATACCAGGCACACGTAAATTACACAAGGAAAAGAAATAACTACACTGTATATCAAACCCTATATATTTTTATATAAATATAAATCTTCATGTAATTCCACCACTTTTATGGCGCACTCCCGGCTGATAAGGGCTCTCTTAAATTCCTCCTGAAGAGGGACTGCTCCTGTGCCGAGTCACTCCCCTGTAAGCCGAGTGTTAGGTGAGCGTTCTCCTCCAAACCGGAGAGGAACGGCTTGTTTTTGCAGATTCCCGGGCCCCTGTGAGATTGACAGATGGGCGGGGGGGGGGGGGTGAGGACGGGGGGGGGTTAGAGTTTGTTGATAAAGCCGACGGCCTCGGGTCCGGCCGCGCACCCATACTCAGCGCTTCCCGAAATCCATCTGTTAGCAGAGCCCTTAAAGCACCTCAGGTGCTTCTGAGGAGGAGGAAGACAAAGAAAAAAAAAAGCAAAAACAGAGAAAAGTTACGGTGTGTTTTGGCTCCAGCTGCAACCGGATCCTTCAGCCACGGCGCGGCACAAAAAGCAGCCCGGGAACAAAAGCTGGGGGGGGGGCGTCTCCTCATCTGCTCCGGGGTTTGCTTGATTACATTCTGTGTTCTGGGCTGAGAGGACGCAGACGACGTCCCGGCGCTGCTGTAGCACAGGGCCTCATTTCGGGCTGAGTGCGCAGGCGCGTCAGAGTAACGGCTGTTTCAGAACCACTCGGGTTCAAGCAGCGGCCAGACACCCCCCCCCCCACCCCCCCCCCCCTCAGGCCCACCTTTTAAAGTACGTGTGCAATTACAGGTCCAGCTCTTCATCAGCGCAGACAAGTCAAGAGCGTTCTCAGTCCAAAACGCCCAAGGGCCGGAAATAAACTCTTCTAAACCGGTATTTTTTTGATTGCCCTCCTAATCAAGGTGCTGCAAGATCACAGAAAACATGCTGCGGAATACTGGTAAAACTGTTAAAGAAACATCCAGCTATTCTAACAAACATTCAGGACAAAGTTCTTCTTTCTGAAGACTGTTTTTCAGCAGGAATGAGATGATCATTACCACCCTGCTACTCAAATTACTCTAAATGGTTTTACACCCTCCCTTTACCTGGGAGTCAGGTGTGAAGACTGTCTGGCCAATCAGCAGCACTAATTGCTCAGTTAATTGCCTGGCAGAAAAGAAAACCAGGGCCGGATTGGGATCTGAGGGATGGATTAGAGTATCCGTGCACTACATGAGGACATGGGGGTGCTGGATGAGCTGTGAGCTCAGCTGGGCCGTGCACGCGCGCGGTCAGAGAGTCAGGTGTAAGCGATGTGTGCGCAGAGAGAATGGAGCACTCTGTTGCGTCACAGTAAAATGCCAGCCTTCCGGAGCGCGGACTCACTCAGCTGATTCCGAGGAACAATCGGCGGATTAACGAACAGTGCAGAGGGACAGCAGAGCCACTGGGCCAGAACAAGAGCCTCCAGTGAGCATCACTGCCTCCTCTATACTGTAGACCATTTCCCACTGTCCTCAGCACACTGCTCTTTTATACGGACACACACACACACACACACACACACACAAGTACACATGTGCACACGGACGCACACACACACATGCACATGCACGCACACACACACACATGCTCACACACACACACAGGTACACATGTGCACACGGACGCACACACACATACACTCACACAAGTACACGTGCACACAGACGCACACACACACATACATGCACACGCACGCACGCACACACACTCACACACACACACACACACACAGGTGAGCCGCTAACAGTCTCCTGAGCAGTGCACACAGCCAGCAGAAGGAGCAGGCTCCTGATTTAGCTCGCTGCTGAATTCTGGGATTTCCTGAAGGCCCTGATGCACGGGGAGACAGAGCAGCACGCAGGCCGGCAGGTGGGACCGAGTGATTCAGCCTGACAAGCTTCAGAGACCCACTGAGTCATACAGGAAGACACGGGGATCGGAATGTGAAACCAAAATGGCAACGCTGCTCACACTTTCAATACATTACTGCAACACCGCAGCAATGACATCACAATCATGGATAGCCATGGATAATCTTTAACAGAACATTAGAACAGACAAAATGCAATATTGTGTTTCTCTACAGTAGATAAGCAGCTGGAGTGTACAAGAGACACAGACCCCCCCCCCCAACAACTAAACACGCTCTGAGTGCTGCTGTCACTGGAGTGTCTGTGTGTTGCATCTTGGGGGAATGCAGTTGCAATCACCATGTTTGTGTGTGCACGAGTGTGTGTGTGTATTTTTGCGTGTGCATGTGTGCGTGTGTGCATGTGACTGTGCATGTGTGTGCGTGTGCAGTCTCCTGCTCTCTCCAACAGCAGGGCTCTTCACAGTATTCAGGTCAAGGGCTCTGCTTTTAAATCCAGACAAAGTTTAACTGGGACTGAGGCAGTGATGTAATTAGAGATATTCAGTAGAGTCCACAGAAGCTCATTACTCCAGTAGGAGAGGATTTCTAAGCCAGGGGGATGGATCCAGATGTGTGTGTGTGTGTGGACTGGGGCCTCTGAGCTTCAGTTGGAAGCAGCCGTGTAGTCTGATCACTTCCTCCTCATTATCAGGGACACAAAACCCCTTCATCTAACGTGCTACTGACAGCTCAAATTAAATCACACTTACCGATCAACAAGACCTGTTCTGTTTTCCATTAAGCAGACAATTAAGACATGCCTTTAGAAAATAATTTAATTCAATTAAATATCAATTTAATCACAGGACCTTTTCCAGATTAGTTATTCCACTTAACAGCCATTTGCAAATTGATTTATTTACCAGACAACAGAAAAGGATGCTTGTAGTGCTCTTATTTAATGACATAAATCACTGCGTGTTGAGCACTGTGTGGCAGGATAAGCCGGGTTCACTCAGTCTCAGTCATCTTGCTCTTTGTTTTGCCGCCGCACAAGTGAGTGACACTAATGTCTCTGCTCAGTGTTTATCGCCGGGGTGCTCGATCCTGCGGACGCTCAAGCGCTTCAGACAGGTGATTGGGTAGAGCGCCCGTGGGTCACGGGCTCCGCGAAAACCGCCATTATCGGCCTCTTATCAGAGCGGACGCGGCCAATCAAAACGCCATTACCGTTTTGATTAGCTCCTCCGTCCTCGCGCCGGGCCGTAATGGCATCTATCATCGCCCCGGAGGCCGCCGAGATTGTTTACATAACGGCGCGTCGCTTGAAAATCTGCCGCCGATCGACCTGCGTCGCGCGTCAGCCAGGCAGCGAGGGAGACTCCGTGCGACGGCTCAATCTAGCGCCCGGTCGCACTTTCTGCACCTGGGAAATACACTCACCCGCCAGCACAGAGTCTGCCATTACCCACAATGCACCTGGAGTGAGTGCAGTCCTGAGAGCCGCCGTGCACATGGCACAAGGCTGTTGTCCTTCTGCCGTAGCCCACGGCAACCGAGGGGGACGGACAGACGGGGGGGGTGGTTGTTATTTTAAGAAGCCTGGCTCTGTTAATGGCTTGGAGGGAGGAAGGCTGCTTTTGATGGAATATGCACAAAAAAAAAAGAAAAAAAAAAATCTAAAGTGGCAGGAAGTGAAATTCTCCAGAAGGAAGTGGCCGCGGTCGGTGAGGGCGGGCGGCTGGTCCCTGGGCATTCGCCCGTCTCCGCGGTAACCGCCCCGGGCGACTCCCAGGCAAACGGAGAGCCGCTGGAGCGTAAACAGTAATTTGTCCCGAAGACTGTGACCTTATTCCAAAAAACGCGCGCTGGCGCCCGAGGCCCTCTTTGGTCGTGTGCTTTCTCCGGCGGAGGAGGAACGCTTCCTCTTAACGTCACATTCACTGGGATGAGAGGATATTTAAATGCAGCGTGCCCTTTGGCCCGCGCATAGGCAATGCTCTTTTTGCACTGCTGCTCAGAATACTGCTATCTGATGAGCTTTGTGTGTGTGCGCGTGTGTGTGTGCTTGTGTGCCTGTGTGCCTATGTGTGTGTGTGTGTGCGTGCGTGTGTGCTTGTGTGCCTGTGTGTGTGTGTGTGCGTGCGCGTGTGTGTGTGTGCTTGTGTGTGTGTGTGTGTGTGTGTGTGTGCCTGTGTGTGTGTGCCTGTGTGTGTGCGTGTGTGTGTGTGCCTGTGTGTGTGTGCTTGTGTATGTGTGTGTGCGTGCGTGTGTGTGTGTGCCTGTGTGTGTGTGCTTGTGTATGTGTGTGTGCCTGCGTGTGTGGGGCGGAGATAACCTTTGTAATCCCCATGATTGTTTTTGCATAGGGCAGATTGCTTTACATACAGGCTCCCGTGTGCGTTGTCATGGTGGGTATTACAGTATTACAGTATTGCAGCGTTAGGCCACTGCATTGTGTTCAGCCCGTTCACTCTCTCCGCGGGGAAGAGTAAACAGATCGCAGCGCACGTGCCCAGTGGCGGTGCGTGAGCCCGAGTCACTAAAGCCTCTGTTATTATTATTACTCAAAGACAGCGTGACTGACAGCGTGGTTCGCTCGTTCCGTCACGGGAGGGAAAGTACACGGATGTGGAAAACGGATTTGCGTGCGTGTTACACGTAACGTGGGCTGCTTGGTACGCGTGTGGTACCTGCAAAAGCAAGTCGCGCCTCCGCCATTTTGATTGGAGTTCATAGGCGTTTTTTTTTCTAGTTTTTGTTTGTTTGGCAGGTTATTTCGCAAAAAAAATTAATTTCAGTGCATTTTCGCCCGTGCTCGTCTGCAGCCGGTTTTGGGATAGACGCGTTTCTGAGAACGGCGGCTCTTGCCGAACCTTCGCCCCGGGGGCGGGCAGTAAGAAATTTCGCGGGAGAAGCTGTGGCACACAAACGGCTGTGCTCCTGACGCGGCGAATCACAGGGATGCAGGAAACAGAGAGGAGGCGAGGAGAATATATTCCCTGAGCGGTGTGCCGAGAAACATACTGCTCTCCATTTATCATGGGCCATGCGAAACGCACCGTCCGTGACATCCAGGAGGACGTGAGGGGGAGGCGGGGGTATTTAACATAATTTCAATTAATCTCATTATGGGAGGATATGATACCGTGTGTATAGTTCTGCATGCATGTCCTGTGTGTGTATGAGTGTGTGTGTGTGTATGAGTGTTAATCAGAACTGAAGCCAAACAGTGGAGCTGAATAATTCAATTTGATGCAATCTACACAGGGGGAAAGAAATAAAAAAAGAAAAGTGCCCCCCCTCCTCTCTCCCCCCCCCCCCAAAGGGAATACCGTTAGAGAAGTGACACGATATCAATTTTCTGTTCCAGCGGTGAATATTTTCAATGAGAACTCTCGCCAGTAACAGGAAGCGGCAGGAGAGAGAGAGAGAGAGAGAGAGAGAGAGAGAGAGAGAGAGAGAGAGAGAGAGAGAGAGAGAGAGAGAGAGAGAGAGAGAGAGAGAGAGAGAGAGAGAGAGAGAGAGAGAGAAATGTTTTCATTTCCACAGCGCCGGTTTCTGAGTTAACCGGGCCCTTCGGCGAACGGCGCGCCCCGAATAGAACCCATCTGGCCCGCCGCACCGGGGAGGACCCGGGGATTGAGAGCGTCCTCGAAATCAAAGGTTCAATCCCGCCACGCGCTCCGTCCCTAATCACTACACCAGCCCACCGCTATCCTTTTCATTTTTTATTACATCCTCCACTCTGATATTCATTCATAGTGTTTCCGTGTCCAGCCAATGCATTCTATTTCCCCCGAGGAGAAACACAGAGGGCCCTTCCAGAGGCCTGCTTTTTCCATCTGAGGCCGAGTATATTTAGAAACGCAAACACAAACACGCACGGTCACACACGCTCGCTCGTGTGCACTCACACACACACACACACACACGCACACGCACACGCACAAAGCCATGCATCTCATGTATGGATTTACTGGCATAAAAAGAAAAATATTTCAAGAGTTCCCGTAAAGCTAAAATACAGTTTCTTTTTTTCCATATAAAAGTGTTCACTTATTTATATATTCAACCTAAATCAATTCCAGCTGCTTTAATACAGGGCACGCCCAATTTGTGAATCTGGGGACTGCCTCCAGCTCCTGTCAGCAGCACTGTCCCAGTCTGTGCCCTTGCATACCCCCCCCCCCTTAAACCAGGTCCCTGCTCCTTCAGTGCACTAGGAAATCAGTGCCCAAACCCCTACCCCCCCGTTCCCCTTGCCAATGCCATGCCATTGATAATCGCCCGTCTCTGTGAGGATCATCCCCCATGATTTAGAGCACAGAGGGAAAGCTGGGCTCAATCTGGTGCTGGGTAATCCTCTGATGTCACACACAGACTGACACACACAGGGACATACGGGCCGCTTACCGTCACCGAGACTCCCACACGCACCAATCTATCCATCTTCCACCTCGTAGCAGAGTAAAATGACACAACATTCAAAAGCGTGTGCCCTCCTGACCAAACCGTGGCATATAGACTGTATCTTAAAAAAAACAGAGCGCGAGAGAGAGACAGAGAAATGCTAATGTGGGAATCAGCCAGAGCCCCCCGTACGTGTCGAGACCACATTTTTTTATGCGCCGAGCCGCGGCATTTTCTCACATTACCGGAGAAATGAGATCTGCGCCGCGGCTGAGCAGCTCACGGCTGGCAGTGAGTTAAAGACACGGCGCGGCGAGGCTGAGAGAGGGGGCTCCCCTAGTGGCCACCACGGAGCGCTGCGCTCACGCGGGAACCCCTCCGTAGTCTCAGAGACCCCAGACGGTCGGGGCTCCAGAGATGTGGAGAAAACGTTCCCGCGGGAACGTCTGGGGAACGGCCGTCGCCGCGGCAACGACAGGCTCCGCCCAGGGACGCATCGGCGGATTCCAGGAGTCAGATCTGCCAGAGCGTGATGTGTTATGTATTTAACCCCACACCTCCTCTCGTTGTTCACCCGCTCCCCCGTGCCTCGTACTCCGTGTCTGGACCACCCCCCTGGCGGAGCCGGTGAGGTCGGTTATAACCGATCGCCTGCGTTCAGCAATCCTTCGCCTCTGCTGTTTCAGACGTGGAGTTTAACCCCGGGGGCCCAACAGGGGTGCGTTTTCCCATCATCAGGAAAGAAAGAAAGAGTGAAAGAAAGAGTGCGTGTGAAAATGAGAAAATGGTCACCCGTAGCTGCCTTGGGGGTCAGTGGGGGGGAGGGGAAGCGGCGTGAGTGAACGGCCGGCTCACGGGAGAGCGCCTGAGAAACCCGCGAACCGGAGCGAACCGGAGCGAACCGGAGCGAACCGGAGCGAACCGGAGCGAACCGGCCCTGAAGAGTAATCCCCGCCGCGCGCCAGCCGGCTAACACAAACAGCGATTAATCAACACGGAGGAAGAAGGGACTAAACTGGCCATTTAACAAGAGCAGCACTTCCTATGATCGCCCTTGCCTCACAGCGGAGCAGGAGCAGAACACAGAAATGCCAAGGGGGGGGGGGCATGGGGAACAAATTTGGAAAGGGGGCATGGGGAACAAATTTGGAAAAAAACAAAAACGACGAAGTGACCCGATTCTCACGTTCTCATCGGACCGCCCACTTCGTAGGAACAACAGAAAAGTCTCACGTCCTGTTCTGGGAAAATATCCCCCCCCCCCCACCCCCCCCCCCCCACCACCATTCCTTCCCCCCTGTCCCCCAAAAAAAGGAAAACCCAACAGTGCCAGCGCTCTGGCTGAGCTTGGGGGACAGCTACAGCCGCAAAGCATCATGGGAGCCAGAAAAAGCCATCAGATTCGTATTCCCTGGCTCCGGAGATGAGAGCGGAGGGATTGAAAAAGACAGGTGAACAGGTACCGGGGGGGAATGCTGTCAATCAATCCGGCAGGAGCCTGGAAGTCTGGGCGCATTCAGATTCCCAGGTGGCAAAAAAACCATTAAACACAATTTTCAGTTTTTTCCCTTCATTCGAGGCAGGCCACTGTAGCTGCATGTCCTAAAACTGAACCCTCTGCTCCAACGGCAGCTGCACATGCCACACTGGCACCACAGTCATATCTGCTTCTGCTCTCTCTGTACTCTAACCATATAAAGGAAGGCTCACAAAATGAACCCTTGACCTGATTATGACTGTTGCAAAAAAAAACTGACTTCTCACAAAAGAATGCGGACCGTTTCCGTTGACCGTTATGAGCTGTCTGATATTGGCCAATGACACGCGAGACTGCCAGAAAAGTAACGGAGAGGAAGTCGGGGAGGAGGAGGAGGAAGTAAATCCTTCATCCCACTAACAGTGCAAGCTGGAATCATTCAGTTAGCCCAGCTGTTTCCACGGGGACGTCGACCGAAAGGCCGTTTCGCGTTGAGCTAAGTCTTTTTTTTAAAGGAATTTATTCATTTAAAAAAAAATAATAATAATAATACGGCCCTTCAGAAAGTGGAGACTTATGAAAAAAAGGGGGGGAGGGAAAGTAAGTTAACTGGTTCAGCTGGAGAAAAACAAAAGAGATAATTCCAGGGATTATGTGAGGATTACAGCGGATTATCTGCAATCGTACACTGTACACATCGCAATACGTGTAATCTCACGCCGCGCGCGGGTCAGAGCGCGCGGGCCACCGAGGCCGAAGGGGCGAGGGGGGGAGTGCTACAGCCACACAGGGGTTAACGGTAATGCTAATGCTAACGCTAGGGCTGCCCCTGCAGAGATTTCTCCCCTGCCCAACCATTCTCAGGAAATCCTGCCTTCTGGAGCTTAGAGGAGGAAGATGATGATGAGGAGGAGGAGGAGGAGGAGGGTTCTGCTTTGTATTCAGCTCCATTCCTTTACCGAAAGGCATTTAAATCATCACTTCCTGTTTTGAGCCATCACTTCCCATGTTGTGAGAAAACCGACTGCATCCTGCGGAGGTTCATCCCGGGGCCCCTCTGCTCTTTATCTCCTGAATCGTTTCATCGGGCCTGTTCTGCTGTGAGCAGGCGGTGCTCCATGCATGCTGTCTGAACCCGTCTCAGCCAGCCCCCCCCTCCCCCATTGGGCAAAGACTGCAGCTACAAACAAGGATCCAGGAGCAGGAGAACTGATCTGCGATCACAGTTCCCACTGCGCAGAAAAACGAGTGGGAACACCTGCCCTCTCCTCCACCTCAGTAACCCAACGCACGCCCCTGCTGGGTCACAGGGCATTGTTGTATTATTCAGCGAGCGGATCGCTTCCAAACCTCGCCACCCTCTGCGGCAGGCTGGCGCAAAGCTCTGCCGGCTCGTCTCTTATCTGAGGGGATGGAAACTGTTTTTAAAAACCCAGGGAATGGTTTAAAAAAGGGTGCACTCTGATTACCCTGAGAAGCTGCCTCACTGTGTTTTGTACGCGTTCTTTTGACTGAGTATTGCTGTGAGAGTCTGGCCTTTGGCCAGAAGACTTTCTGTCCTTAACTCTAGACTGACCTGCTCTGTCACCCAGAACAGTGTGGGAGACCGAGGAGGGGTAACAGTGCACTGAATGGAAAAAGCCGAAAGAAAATTAAAATGAACACAAAATCCCACAGAGCTGATACGCAGTGTTAATTCAACTCTTAACAGATAACATTCTGGAGTGGGATGAAATGTTAAGTGTTGAAATAACACTAGCCATTTTCATTGCAATTTCATTGATAAATATATTTAAAAAATGAACCTGGATATTATTGGTAAATACTGGTGAAAACAAAAAGCCCTGGGAACACATTAAAGCAGGAGGGAGAAACAGACCGAGCGTTTTCTAAGCTGGACGGGGAGCCAGCCCACTGGGACGCAGAGCTCACAAACACCTTTCTACAGGGGTTTGTCTTCGGGCTCCGGATATAAACACAGACTCCCGGAGAACGCCCTACACACACAGAGGCCCGGAGCCACAGCGAGAACAAGCCCTTTAAAGTCACTTCAGCACAGACGCAGCTTTCCTGAGAACCGGACCTCTCAATCGCCCATGGCAACCCCAAAGCCAGGATCAAACATGCAGGGGAAACCCCCCCCTGAATTTTAACTTCAGAATTTTTAAACTCTACCTGGAGCAGAGTTTTCCTCCAACTGAAGAAGGAGAAGGAGAATAAGGAGAAGAAGAAGAAGAAGGGACCAGATCCACTCTTAACTCCATTAACGATGAAAGGAGGAAGCCGTTTCTCAGCCTGATGGACTGACGCCAGGGCCGAGGAACAGATAATTCAGCAGCGCTATCGAACCCCAAATTAGAAACACGCACCCAGCGTGAGACACACACCAGCACGTATTTGCAAGCGGCTGAAGCTAAACCCCAGCGAGCCCGTTCTTCACCACTAAGAAAGACCAACCGAGTAACGAATCCAATCCCGCAGAGTCCGTCTCTTACGAACGTGCGCGGGGGCGAGGGCAGGGGCGGGGGCAGGGGCGCGGGGGCGAGGGCCGGCGCGGGGCCCGTACCTGGTACACGGCCCGGGGGATGCACCTGTGCCGGAGGACCAGGTGGACGACTCGCAGGTTGATGACGCGCCACCTCCGCAGGGCCGTGGCCGTCAGGTTCCACAGCAGCCCGCGGCCGGCGAAGAGCGCGTCCTGAACGCCCATCAGCGTGGACGCCATCGCCGGGCAACCGCCGCTGCCAGGCAACCGTCGCCGCCGCCGCCGCTCCACCCACTGACCTAACGCCTCCGCCGCTCCACGCTCTTTCTCGTCCGTTGTTGTTGTTGTTGTTGTTGTTGTTGTTGTTGTTGGTGGTGCTCTTGCTTTTCTTTCTCCCGAGCGGCTTGTGACATTCCAGTGAAAAGGGAGCGGGGTCGGGGTACTCCAGGGACGGCGAAGTTTGCGGGATCCCCGTTTCCCAAAAAAAAACAAAAAAAAACAAACGCCCACTCCTCCGCTTCCCCGTTCCTCTGTCAGCTATGAGGGTGGCGAATTCAGAAGGAGAGACCCGTACACTGTAGAGGGTAAACATACACTGTTCCCCACAGAGGAATAACGTGGGAGGGAGGGAGGGGGGGGGGGGTTTCCTAGAGCGAATGTTTGCTCTGAGCAGCGCTGAGTCCCTCAGCGTTAAGTCTCTCCAGAGGCGATGGGACGCGGCGGTGGCGGTGGCGGCGTTCGGCGAGCCGGCCAGGTGACTTCTCCCCTCTGCAGAGGCGGGGCGGTGACGGTCACATGACACCCCGCGTCCCGGCTAGGGTTCCCACGAGCGGCGCAGGAGCCGACTCACAGCGTCTCCGGAGGGTTCCGCGAGCTCTCTCTCCCTCGGCTCTGCCGCGACCCTCTCCAGACTCCCTAAAAAGGGCTTCAGTGCCAGCGTTCCCACAACAGCCTGCCGGTCGCCTTAACCCCTCCTGTCCCAGAGGCGCGCGTGTGACTCTGCCCCCCCCCTCCCCTCCTCCCCCCTCCCTGAGCAGTGACAGGCTTCCGAGCCAACGACATCACAAAGGGCTGACCCGCCCCAACTAACAGCTGTTAAACCCCAACTGTAAAACTTTACGACTGACAACCAACAACCCCCCCTTCCTCCTCCTCCTCCTCCTCCTCCTCCTCCTCCTCCCTCCTTCACTCCCTCTCTTTCTCTCCCCATCCCTCCCACAGCCGCGTGTGAGAAGGGTCACTCTCCGAAAAAGGCGTTCAGGAGTGTCCGAGCCGAGCCTCCGATGCGTGTCCCAGCATTCCTCGGGCCCGCGCGGCCGTGAATACGCGGGGTGGCGGCCGTGGCGACGGCGCTGACGAGGCACGCGTGGGAGCGAGCGAGCGAGAGGGGGGGAGGGGGCGGGCTCTACGCCCCGGTCGCTGCGATCACTGTGACAAACGGCCATCCCTGACTCCGCTCCCCCACGATAAAAAAGAAACGGCGAGTCAGCGATGCTGTCAGCTCAGCGGCTGAGCGAGCAGCAGTGGAAACGCCTCGCTCTCCTGGACGCTCTCGAGCGCGTGCGGTGGGTACTGGGCCAGGTATGCCAGGTACTGGCCGGTCGCGACAGGCGCTAAGATGGCGGTACGATGGCGGCCTCGTGTTTGTCCGAAAGCCCAGAGCCGCTCACGATAACCGACGGCTGCTCTCGCCGACGGCATCTTCATTATCCAGTCCCGCGAGGCTGCTTCAGACCGGGGATAAATCTAGCAGAAATAATTGCTCTCCATCCTTAATTGGTCCTGTTGGCACGCAACCCATTCCAGCACTCCGCGTCTGTGTGTTTGTTTGTGTGTGTGTGTGTGTGTGTGTGTGTGTGTGTGTGTGTGGGTGTGTGTGTGTGTGTATTGTGTGTGTGCGTGTGCGTGTGCGTGTGCGTGTGCGCGTATTGTGTGTGTGTGTGGGTGGGTGTGTGTGTGTGTATTGTGTGTGCGTGTGTGTGCGCGTATTGTGTGTGTGTGTGGGTGGGTGTGTGTATTGTGTGTGCGTGTGTGTGTGTGTGTGTATTGTGTGTGTGCATGTGATAATCATTATGTTGGTGAACTAATTGTAGGCTAATTTCCCAGCCCAATTTAATGCAAAGGCCTTTACATCCCACAAAAAAAAAAAATACTTTACATTGAATGGCTAGGATTGACTGCAAGCAAACAGCTTTGACTGCAGGTTAATGCTCCCCACTGCAATATCTCAGAATTCCCTGCCGTTTTGAGGTTTTGAACCCAAATCCGAAAGACCGAACTCTCTGCGCAGGCCCGCCCGCCCATCACCACGGCTGTTAACCGTATTTGACAGTTTTTTTTCCTGCAATTCGGCAAAAAACGTCCGGAATCGATACGCGGCGAACTCAATGCACTTTAAAGCACACAAAGCTGATGAAGTGCGCCTCTTTGGCCGGCTGATTTACTGGGGGGGGCGGGGGGTATTGGGGGGGGGGGGTATTGATGTGGGGCCGCCCCTTAATGACTTTCAGACATATAACGCTGAGCTTTAACCGCGCCTTTCATATAAAAATCGCTACGGAAATGCGCAGGAACAACGGTGCCCCGGTCTACTGTTTGCACTGCAAGCACCTGGTCAAATAAAGCCTCTTCCCCCTGTGCTGGAGCGCTGTTTGAAATGAAAGACAGCAAACTGCGCTTTCCAGACACATTACACAATACGCAATATCATTTCCTTAATATTGCCAACTGCAAATCAATCTATAATCTGCAAGATTGCAACATGATTTGTTTCAGGGATTTTTTTCTTCCCTCCTCCTCACCCCCCCCCCCACCCCCCACCCCCCACCTCCACAGCAGAGCAATTCATCAAACACTTGTCACTCATAACCTTACAAATTAAAGTGCTTTCTCTCCGGTCATATTTTCTCTTTCTGCTGTGCTTGTATTTCCGTGTGTGTATATGGAAATGAAAGTTTAAATGGGAAAAAATAAATGACTTGCTACGGAGCCTGTAAAACTACGCGATACAGCATGCGGACGCAGCAGCGTTTCTCAGGGCTGTAGCTCTTGTGGCAGATTGTTTAATCAGCCAGAGAGTCAGAGGACTCTTAATAAAAAGCTCTGCAGATGTGCGATGGGCCTGTGGACCGGCTGGAAGGCAGGGCCGTGGTGTGTGTTACTCAATGTACGAAAGTGCAAGGGCTCTCGCCAAACCGCCGGTTCAGAAGCTCGCAAATATTTGCGAGGGGGAGACGTTCCCAGGGCAGTGTGTCCGTGGTCCCACGGAGCCCTGGGAGAGGTCACCGATTTCCCTGAACTGCTGGGAAGACGTTCCCGCGGCGCTCCAAAATTTTACTGCCGTGACACCCCCCCCGGAGAAGCCGAAGCTTCTAATGATGCAGACCGGAATGTTCCATTACAAACACAGTCAATCGGCCCTGCTTTAACCGTCCCTGATGCTACACCGCCGCAATGAGAAATCAAGAACGATAAATGTCTAAGTGTCTCATGCTTGAGACAAGGAGAAAGCTGACTGCAATGTAGACTTGCAAAAGACCAGTGACACTGAGGCAAAGGGGGGTAACAACAGGAGAGAAGGGGTCCCACTGCAAGGCTCCCATGTTCCCTGTCCATCAATCCGTGAAGGTGTGAGGCCACAAATGTGTGCTCTTAACTGAACATTCTAATGCTGATGTCACAATCACTACTGGTAACTGAAGGCAGTGGAGTTCTAGAACACTGTCTAGAACATTCCAACAACCTGCTCTTCAAAGGGTAAAAACTCATAATTCCGGAGATGAGGATGAAGTCACATTGAGGGAGGGAGTCACGTTTCAGAGCGCAGCCTTCTCTGGCACACATAAATCTCCCGGCTCTTTGACCGAGGCTAGCTTTATTCCGAACTGCAACGGACGGCCAGGAGGCAGAGCCCGTGCTGAGCATTGTCAGGTTCTGGAGAGCCAGCTCAGCGTCAATGAGAGCCTTTTAAAGCAGGCCGCTGCGTTTGTATGGAGGGCTTTGTGTGAGCGACGCAGCTGCGCTTTAGAGAGGACGCCGGCCGGCCCGCTTCTACAGAGATATTAATCCTGCGGCCGAGGCCCGTGGAAATGCTCCCACAATGCACTGCTCTCCTACCCTCGCGCGTAGCTTGGTACAGATCAACTGGCTACGAAACGCAATGGAGGAAAATGGGTCACATACAGACACATGCACGCATACACGTGTGCACACACATATACCCCCTCCACACACACACACAGACATGTACGCATGCACTCACAGGCACATACACACACACATACACCTGCACGTGCACAGACACACACACACACACACACACACACACACACACACGCACACATGCAGACATGTACCCATGCACTCACAGGCACATACACACACACATACACCTGCACGTGCACAGACACACACACACACACACACACGCACACATGCAGACATGTACCCATGCACACACAGGCACATACACACACACATACACCTGTACGCACACAGACACACACTCACACACGTATGCATGCACATACACAAACACGCACCCACATACAACCACACAGACACAGGTACACACACACAAACGCATGTACACACACACACACACACGCTGCATTGGTATGAAAACACACTTAAAAACGAATGTGCTTTCCTGCCTCTAATTCACATTGTGCGGGTGATAATGTCTCGGGGGGGGGGGGGGGGGAGTGTTAATGTTACCCTACAGATTGATGTCTAAATCAGGTACAGTTTACATGACAGCAACACGATCTGTTTAATTATGAACAAGGCCAGCTGATCCTCTCCCCTTGGCAAAAGAGACCAGAGAAGCCATGCTGAATTTACCATCGGTGTGGCAGTCATTTTCGATCAGCCCTCTCTGTGTCTTCACAAGCACAAGTGGCAAAACAGTGGATCAATGCAGATGGCTTACAATGTTTGATAGCACACTTGACTCAAACCTCTGCGTTCAATATGTACATTACCAGCGTTTTCCAGTGATGGAAACATATTTCTCATTAAAACACTGTTTTATGCTGATGTTGACCTACTTCATGCAGTATATGGGCTGATCATATGCTCCACTTTCTCTTAAACAGCGATAAATATTAATGAGGATTACATTATGAAAGCTGAGCCCACACAAGTGCTGAGGTGGGAGAAACAATGAGAACACACACACACACACACACACGCACACACACACGTACACGCATACGCACGCACACACACCCACCCAACACACCAACCCACACACACACACACACACACACATCAGGGGTAGACACGCTGTATCTCTCCAGCAGCAGCAGTAGCTGAATAAGGCCTTGAGGCTCCTCTGTACAGAGGGATGACTCACTGTGGCTCAGGCTGTTCCAGCCCCCAGTCTCAGCAGCCTCTCAAACATGCCACTCAAGCCTCTTATCACCACACACAGAGGACTTCAAAGCTCCGGCTAATTCAGGGGTTTCCATTGCTGCTTTCAGGGGAGGAACCCGCACCCCCCAAAAGCTGACACGCCACCCTGTAGACAGCGTCATCCTGTCATTTCCGACAAGCAAACATCAAACCCGTCCTAACACTTTGGTTTGAATTTACTTTGTCGCTAGAAAGGCAAATAAGGTGTTTTCACCAATAATTTGCAGTTTCCATCAAAAACTTTCGGCGACACTTGCACAGCTATTCCACTGATGCTTGAAAGTCCCACATTAGTCCAAAATAATTACAGCAGGGAGAATAGGATGAGAACCCAACATACACAAGAATAAATCCATACGTAATGGAAGCAATGATAATACAGTTCCTCAGTAGTACGCCATTGAGCTCATGTTACACCTGTCATAACTGGTCATGATGGCTTACAACAGTTTGCAACAGATGCCATTATACTGGCAATCATTTGTACTGCACTCACATTTTTGGTTATTAATTTGTAATACAGCAGGTTGAAAGTTGCTTTGTGAAACTGCATGCAAGGTAATAGAGATATAATGTATGTAGCACGCAGTTGTGGCTAGTAATAACAGATCTTATTCTCATGACTATGACAGTGCTATGAAGACTTTATGGAGCATCGTTTGAGTAAAGCTCTAACAAAACAGCAATGAAAATAGTTTGAGTAAAGCTCTGACAAAACAGCAATGAAAAGGAAGGAAACAAAGCAGCAACCGCTAATGTTCAGGAGTGCTTTAGGGAGAACCATGTTTTCGCCATCTAGTGATGTAAGGAAGGTACTGCCGCATCCTTGGGGGGGAACTGCTCAGAGTGAGTAAACACGGCTCAGTGGAGCTGAAAAGGTCTGAAAGAGCTCCATCCATCACCCCATCGCCCCGCCCGTCGCCCGCAGACGCAAGGACCTCTCAGACCGCACCTGGGGAGTGGGGGGGGCGAGCCGTACAATAACAGCATCGTTGCCCCAAAGCCCAGAGGGGAGGAGGACTCTGCAGGGGGCAGCAGGGCTCATATCATCCCAGACTGGGGCTGAGGACCTGGAGCGGCAGAGTCAAAGGTGATCCACGACCCCCCCCCCCCCCCCCACTTCACTGCCGCCCCCAAGTGCTGTGCTCCCATTTCAAAGGACACCCCCCCAGGGCCAGTCAGGGGGAGTGAGGGGGGTCCTCTGATGTAAAAAAAGAAACACAAACTGTAAGATAAAACTGCAGCCCCAACTCGGCTGTCACCTAAAGACATGATGCGACACACACACACACACACACACACGCACGCACGCACACACACACACAGCGGAAAATTGAAATGTTTAGATGACCCTGGAGGGGACAGAAAAAACACCATGGAGAGTGCAGCACTTTTGTGTTTGTGTGTTTGTGTGGCAGGAGGAAGGGAACGAGTTCCAACAGTCACCGAGCATTGCCTCTTACTCATCACAACTGCAATGCAGAACAGCAGGGGGATTCCCAACACTTTAGGAAATAAGCCATGGGAATGCTCTCACAGTGCTTCTCATTGTGCTTATTTAGATGCACTATGGCCCCATCCTAAACACTTCAGTACTGATGCTTCACAGACATGGGAGCTGGCACAACACAATGAGCCCATGGAATTCTGGGAAATGTAGTGCTTTCTCACAGCACATGCCTGACATGAGGCCTGGGACACAGCCTCATCGTGACTCATCGCAATCAGCTGATCGTTATGACTACCAGAAAATATGCAGATTTTTTTTTATATCACATGCTTCACATACTGTATTTGTCATACAAATGCCAACAATGACACCACAATTTAGGGAGAACTAATAAATCCCTGATGGACAGTAAGTAAGCTCTACATATGTTTATGAAAACATAAAATCAATGGCACAAACTTTACAGCCAACGAAGCAGAAAGCCTTGAGTTTGAGAAGCACTGCGGTGTTTTCTCAACCTGAAAAGGAGCAGGAAACGTCCTCTTTGGCCTTTCAGAAGATGGTAATGACTCATTTTTATCGAGCCAGTGGAGGAAGGCTAAGGTTTTGCCAGGAGCAAGCGGCACCGAGGTCCGTCCTGCACTTTAATTGGAGATGACGTGATGCTTAAATTCAATGAGGCTCAGTTAGCCCTTCCGCCTTAGAATACCAAGCTCGTAGTTAGCATTAGGCTAATGTAAGCATTTTTATTTATTTCTTTTTTTACAGACGCTCCACTATGATTTCATTGTCTGTCCTGCGCACACAAGGAGAACCCAATTATAGTCTTTCAGGCCACTTGATTTAATTTCACCCCCCGAGGATTTCCCAGAGCTCACCAATAATGCGTTTCCAAGGAAATCGCTGCTTCCATTCTTAAAACGGAATTATTTTTTTCCCCCTCTCCCTCCCTCCATCAGCGCTTTCTTTTCACTGTCATTATTGCCGCTGATTGGTTTGGAGAGAAGTGACAGATTAGCGGAGCGGATTTTGCTCTTCATCATCCCCCTGTTACTATGCCAGAAAGTGTGTCCAAGTGTTGTAAGCATTTGAGAATTTCTCTCAAAAACGCCACCATTTACCTGGCAGGCATTCAAAGTCAATGCACGTCAGCCTTGCTTTTGTCAGACAAGTGAAAAGGGGCCGCTGTTGTGGCAATGAAGACGTTAACATGCACACATGCACAGCCACAGAGACGTGTGACTTCAGGCAGTAACAGCAGTTGAATGAGGCCTTCAGTGGACTTGCCGGTCCCTGCGGGCGATCGGTCCCATGTGAGCAGGCGAATGATCACAGGACCGGGGCAGTTTGGGGTGGGGTCACCACGGGACGCTGCCCAAGCAGAGGCACACTGATCTTTTGGGAGGGACCGTCCTGTAAGGCCAGCTTTGGGAGGTGCTTATGGAAGAGCGGAGGGAAACGCAGGAGGAAGATGGAGGAATCCAGACTGGAGACTGTTTGGTGAAATGTGAATCGTAACATTGCTGCTGTTATGAGGTCCGTCACGCATTATAGGGGTAAACAGAAAAGGAGGCGATCACTGAAAACCCTGCAGACTTTTCAGTACCACACACACACACACACACACACACACACACGTGTTATGCAATAGACTGTGCCTCTCCAAGCACCAAGCACGAAGGTCATCCTTCAGCCTTGTCTCACACCTCTGCTTCCCACAAGCCTGACTCACACATGCCCCGAGAGCAAAGGCGGCACTTTCATGGCACAGACAGAAATACCGAGCGCATTTCTCCCAAGAGCAGAAGAAGATGACGAGAGAGCAGGAAGCAGGGCCATGTTCACGCGAGACCACAGCGAAGCGGACCCTAACTGCACCCACGCAAAATCACCCACCCGCTTTCAGCTCAACCACTCAGTCTGCGTGTGAAAAATGAGAAGTGGAGAGAGAGAGAGAGACAGAGAGAGAAAGGGAGAGACAGAGAGAGAGAGAGAGAGACAGAGAGAGAGAGAGAGAGACAGAGAGAGAAAGGGAGAGACAGAGAGAGAGAGAGAGAGACAGAGAGAGAAAGGGAGAGACAGAGAGAGAGAGAGAGAGACAGAGAGAGAAAGGGAGAGACAGAGAGAGAGAGAGAGAGACAGAGAGAGAAAGGGAGAGACAGAGAGAGAAAGACAGAGAAAGACAGAGGGGGGGAGAGAGAAAGAGAGAGATAGAAAGAGACTGAGAGCGAGAGAGAGAGAAAGAGAGAGAAAGACAGAGAGAGAGGGGGGGAGGGAGAAAGAGAGAGACAGAGAGAGAGAGAGAGAGAGAGAGAGAGAGAGAGAAAGACAGAGAGAGAGGGGGGGAGAGAGAAAGAGAGAGATAGAAAGAGACTGAGAGCGAGAGAGAGAGAGAGAGAAAGAGAGAGAAAGACAGAGAGAGAGGGGGGGAGGGAGAAAGAGAGAGACAGAGAGAGAGAGAGAGAGAGAGAGAGAGAGACTGCAATCTGACATGCAGCCAGAAGGCAACCTCCGCGCACATTTGAATAATTCTCCCTCTCTTGGTTAATAACGGGCGTAATGGCTGATCTGCCTGCCAGGCGGGGGGCAGGAGGGGGGCAGGAGGACCCCCCGTGCTGAGGAGAGCAGATTAAAAGCCGTCACTTCACAACGCTCAATCACCCTCTAACAGCGGGAGTGTCACCGGCGAACCCTATTGGCTCATCCCTCCACCAAGACAGGAAGTCTTTACTCAGTGTCCAATCACAGCACAGCGCTGAGCTCAAAAGTATCACGCTGGGTACAGTCTCTGTTGTACTCTAAGACAATAGACTGGGTTATTTCCCTGTTTAGTGATGTTGAGTCTCATCTAGTATATATTGGTTAGCTGAGCCCTGGTAAAGCAGAAACAGAGCTTGAAAGATCCTTAGATCATCCATAGATACCTTCCCTGGGACAGCTGATGTCTTCTTCACAAGAAAAATTTGCACAGCACAGTTGTTAATAGGCTATGGTTAATTTGTAATTCAGATTCATTGACACGCAAAGCAAAAAAAAAAAAAAAAAAAAACCTGAATAAAGCACAAGGAAATGACATGCTTATCCTATGAGGGGCAGTAAGAACAAGACTAGTAGTATAAATATGTATATTTAACTGGAGCTTGAAACTAGTTTGACATTTACCTAGGGAACAAAAAGTATTGAAAAATGTACCCCAAAGAGGACCTCCCAACTGGCTCAACGCACTGAAGCACTTGTCCTTTGCCAGTCAAGGGCAGAATTTCAAATTCCTCTATTTTAAATATGTATTTGCATGTGTCTATTTTATATGTAATACTGGTTCCGTTTTTTTACAGTTTATAGCTCTGTGCCACATGCAAAGCAGCCTATGCCTTCATCATTTTTACTGTAGTTTATTCATACACTCATGTGTGAAGCATTTCATACTTTGTATTTCACTGAGGTCTGGTAGTGACTGGGTATCTTACACTGAGAAGAAAAACAGAGGAAAACAATAACCATAAGCACTGTACCCTAATATACCCCAATCACAGTATCCTAAATATACTCAAAGCACTGTACCCTAAATATGCTAAATTCTCCAGACTGAAACAATATTTTGCAGAAGTAATTACATATTTGGAACATCATCTGTATAATATTTCTGTCTGTTTTTTTAAAGGAGCCATGCCTATGCTCTCAGGACGTGTGTCACAAACATGACAATACTGCACAAGCCTGACCCCATTCAGTGACAGCGTCCCCACGAGTTAGTCCCTCAGCCTGTGTGCATGAGGCACCGCAGGTCACAGGGCTGACGGAGTGAAGCCGTCCGTAGACCAGCACACCTGCTGCAGCCGAGCAGGAGCAGAGGCTCGGCACCCGCCAACACTGCAGGTCGACAGAGCAAACAGCAGCACCGCTAACCACGAAACCGCTAACAGCAGCACCGCTAACCATGAAACCGCTAACAGCAGCACCGCTAACCACGAAACTGCTAACAGCAGCATCGCTAACCACAAAACCGTCAACAGCAGCACCGCTAACCACGAAACCGCCAACAGCAGCACCGCTAACCACGAAACCGCCAACAGCAGCACCGCTAACCATGAAACCGCTAACCATGAAACCGCTAACAGCGGCACCGCTAACCATGAAACCGCTAACAGCAGCACCGCTAACCACGAAACCGCTAACAGCAGCACCGCTAACCGCTAACTTCCAACAACTTCCTGCAAATGGTGCTATGGCGATGGCAAATCGCTCCACAGCGCGAGTAGCATGTCCTCATAGCTCGCGGCATGCGCTCACACCAGCCCCGTTAAACCAGAAACACAGTTTAATTAAACGTCTGATGGGACCAGCGCTCTCTCAGTCAATAAATAATGAGGCCAACAAAGTGCCCCTCTGCCTGGTGGACACTGGCAAACTACAGCCTGCCTGAGAAACAGAGAGAGACTTAATCCTGTGCAAATCAAATTAGGGATGGGGGGGTGAGTCACTTCCATTGCTGCACATGAGAACGTTCAATGCCGCTGCCTCGTTGGTCCCAGATTAAAAGATTGAAAACTCCCCCCCTCCCTGCCTTATATTAATTCTGTACTGTCCAAAGGATTAGACAGAAGAAAAACCTTCCCTGTTAATCTAGAGCACCTCAAAACAGCACAAGGAGAGGAGGGCAGGAGAGAGAGTGAGAGTGATAGACAGAGATAAGGAGAGAGAGAGAGGGAGTGGGAGAGAGGAGGGGAGGGAAGATGAAAGAGTGCCCTTACCCTCTCCCCACTGCTGCGTCTCAGGGTCCCGACCGGCAGCTTGAGCAGCAGCCTGCGGGTCCTGCCCGGCGTCCCGGCTGCCTGCACCACCATCACGGGCGCGCGCGCGAGTGTGAGCGTGTGTGTGTGTGTGTGTGTGTGTGTGTTTGTCCCTGTCCCGGCACGGCAGCTCTCTCCACTTCTACTTGTACGACTCTCGCTGAGCGTCTGCCAGCCGCAGCGTAGAGCACTCGCTCTCTCACTCCCCCCCACCACCCACTCCCCCCCCAAACCCCCAATCCCTCCCCTCTCTAATCGTCACTGGCCGTGAATCACCAGACAGCCCATCCTAAGCAACCAGCACTCCACACGGTGACTCCCCTGTGTGTGTGTGTGTGTGTGTGTGTGTGCGCGCATGTATGAGGGTGAAGTAGGGAGCCTGCTTTCCTTCTGTTCTTTCTCTTTCTCTCCCTTCCTCTCTCTCCCCCTCTCTCTCTCCGTCTCCTGCTGATGTGGCTGCAGTACAGGACAGTTGTGCTTCTGGGCAGAGCGCTCCAAAAATGTCAGCCTCTCCTCTCCCCCTGCCAAGACTTAAACCAGGTCAGCGGTCTAATCTGACAGCATGAGAGTCACTGTAGGCGTGGTCACATGACCAGAGTGAAGCTTTGGGGGGGGGTGGCTGTCTCTCCCTACTTTCCCCACACAAGCAAGTCACATGGGCCACCTCAAAAAGAATATCTGATTTTTCAGCCATCTGGTGTGCAGCTAAG
>CM077302.1:11739000-11781500 GCA_039654925.1 Anguilla pacifica
CTCGGAAAAGTGCATATTTAAGCTGCGCGTATCTGAAGCGCTGCCAATCTCCCTGGCTCGGCGCGGAGCTGGAGGAGAGCCAGGCGACCGCCTCCCCGTCCAAACACAGCCCAGACTGGGGGGGCCGGCCGGACCAGACGGGAGTCAGCGGGGGGGGGGGGGGGGGGGAGGCATTTAAATAAGCTGGAATATGGAGCGTCTGCATTAACGCTGAGGGAGAAGGACCAGCCCAGCACAGCGCTGGTGGAGCTGAGACGGACGCAGTGCTGATGGGGAAAACAGAGGAGCGTAACTCTGGACTCTGAATGTGTCTAATCCTCTAATCGCTACCTCTGTTCATGGGGCAACGACAGAAAGCAAACCGGCTCGGCGCACTTCTGACAGGCGCAACGGCAGTTCCTGGTAACAATTTATGGGCTAAAACAGGACCGATTACTATTTGGTTTTTTTTTTCCTGGAAAGGGTTGTACAGTTTGCCAAAGGCAAAATCACATGGCAAGGTGCAAATGGGTTCACAAGCAGCAAAAACAAACAGAAACCAACAAACAGGTGCAGAGAGATACGCGAAAGGTGTGTTGCTGAAGTGCGTAATACCAGCTGTGAGACATGCCATGTCACCTCTGAGCCAATCCCTGTCCCTGTCAACTCTCAGCCAATCCCTGGTCGCATCCCTGTCATCTCTCAGCCAATCCCTCCCCCCCGTTCCCTGAGCCCCAGCAAGCTTGCCATCAGTCCCAATATTTCATCAATGCCACAAAGTCAGAAAAAAGGGGGTGTTAAATACAGGGGGGGGGGGGGCGGGGACCTGGAGCGCTGACAGCCAGATGCATTATGGGATGGCAGTGACTGATGGCTCACTACAAAAACAGGGGGAAAAAAGAACATTAAACAGAGAGCATCCGTCATCATCCCAACCCCTTCATCAGAACACAGAGAACATGCACGTCCTGGGTCCCATCAAGGCTGCAGCCGACAGGCCATTCAGGCATCACAAGATTTATAATTAACGCAGAGCATGATGGGAAGATCCCCTGACGCCTTCGGGATCCTTCCTGACGACCCGTTTTGAGCTGTCAAGCGGGATTCGGGAGAGGGTCGGGCCCCGGAGTGCTTTTCCCGCTCTGCAGCGACGGTGCGACAGAGAAATAATGAAGGATAATAAAACAACGTCTCAGACGCCTCAAAGACCCTTCAGAGTTCATTACTGTAAGCCGCCTAAAGCAAGTTATCATGTCATTCTGAAAAAAATATATACACCAGATCGACTGGTCCTTCTCACTGCAGGTGTGACAGTGACCCAAATACTGGCTCAGCTCAGCTCTGAAGAGGCCCCTTCTGCCCAAAATCAGTTTTTTTGTGTGTGTGTGAAAAAATGGCCTTTGTGACAAAAATAGATTCTGCCTACAGGGAAGACTATCCGTAGGCACTGAAAGAACACAGTTAGCGCGGCGCCTCTGAACTGGGATCAGTTCTGCACGCTTCCCGCTCTCTCACAGCGCGTCTGCGGACTGGCTGGGGATCAGTCGAGCCCCACAGGTGCCTGCAGCAGCGGTCTGCGGAGCTGAGGCCGCAGCTCGCCCGTGTGAAACAGGAAGTGAGAGCCATCGGGCTAATGCTAAGGTCAATGACTCACAGACGTCTGTGGGAACAAAATTCTTCCCAAACACTTATCCGACGACGGAGTAACAGAACTCCGACCCAACGTCTGTTTGCCTGTCAGCACCACACACCACTCCTGTTCTGCTCAGTCCTGCACTTCTAAAATCCAGCATTACAACTGCATTACGCGGCCTTTTCAACAGCAATATGAACACGGGAAAATAAATGGAAACCACCGTCTAGACCCCTTATGACCCCCCGTATTACTCCCAGTGATGAATTCCAGAGAGCGGACTCCAGCCAGTTTGAGCACATTTGCTGTAAAACATATGCTTTTCCAAAGAAATATTAGGGAACTGTTGTCTAATGACCAAAACCATTAAGGCTTCTGATAAGGATAAATTATTCTTAAAATTATATTTCAAGCCTCAGCTGGGAAAAACAGCGAACGGAAATCGAGTGTGATGATGCAGTTCGGGGGCAACGGGAGAACAGAGCCGCACAGACAGCGGTATGGAGCACCTCGCTCTCGGCGCTGGGGTTAAATGAGTGATTAATGCCGCATTTTCTCCCTCCGCTTCATAAAGGTGCTCCAGCTCACAAAGCTCCTTGGCTCAATGACAACCCGCTTATTGTGTTTTAAACTCCTCGATGATGAACTGCGGGCCCGTAATCCTGCCCGACAATTTAATCCAGACCTGCTTTTATGTGCTGGAAAGAAGTTTTTATTAAGGGCAGGCAGCCCTGGTCTTGGAGTGAACTATCTCCAAGGCACTCACTGAGTTGGCCTTCTCCCTTATGAACAGTAGATCACATTCAGTACCTCAGAATCCCAATGCTCATTTCCACACCTGTACAAAAAGCACTGCAGGAGAGCATGATGGGTTTATCTTATCTTCACCACTTCCTCTCAACAGATCCAGGCCAGTGTACATGAGCAACACAGAATGGTTGTGATTATGTTGTGTGTGTGTGTGTTACTGTAGGTTGAAGTGTATGTGTGTGCGTGTGTGTGTGTGTGAGAGAGTGCATTAGGCTAAAGAGTGTGTGTGTGTGTGTGTGTGTATGTGTTCGTGTGTGTGTTAGGCTGAAGATGAGAAGAGAGGCTCTCTCACTCGCACTCACAAACACGTCCATCAGTAGGTGCTCCAGCGTCACCTCCATGTCCTGCAGTCTGCCGGCCAGAGTCATCACCTCCCCCGAGAGTGAGCGGGGACCCCCCTGGCCCCAACGCCACCCGCCAAACCCCCTCTCTTCAGCTACCCGTCCGTAAGCAGCGTCCCGCGAAAATGCACCAGAGCAGGGGGGGGGGGCGACGGCTCAGCTCCTTTAGCGTCCGCTGCCGCTCCCGCTCCGCGAAATCAACGCACAACTCCCGCACGAGGAAAAAAGACGCCGTTCCCCAGGAGCGTGAGTTTACAAAAACGGGACGAACGCGAGCAGGACAGCCTGGCACTGCGTGGCGCACCGAAAAACAACCGTCAGGAAGGGGAGGAGACCGCACAGAGAGGGAGGCGCCGCCCAGCGGGGCCTTATCAGCGCTGATATTTGCGCGGGCGCTTCATTCGCCGTTGCGAGCCCCCTCTCAGAGCGGCGCGGCCCACAGTGGAGGGCTTTGTGCAGCGGGACGGCCGGGGCAGTCGGGGCGCTCCGGGGCCCTTTTCGGCAGCTGGCTGTGACCAGCACGGCCCTGCTCACGGGGCCTCCGCCGTCAAACAGCCCCTTTGTGGCGGCCGCTCGGAGCCCCGTCCCGAAAAACAGGCCAGAGACTCCAGACGAAAGGGCCCGCGGGTGGAAAAAACAAAAACAAAAACAAAAAACAAGGAAACGCCCCGGCCAACTGACACGAGACAGAGGAAGGGGGGGGGGGGGGGAAGAAAAGATGAAAGGGTGGAGATAGACAGCGATCGGAGGGATGATTCAGAGAGCTGTTTGGGTTTAAGCGTGAGATTTATCAGCTCTGGATTCCAAACAGGGTTCTGTCTGTCTGTAAATAAACCGCACGTAAATAAATAATTTGAATGGATAACCTGTTTTTATAGCACAGGAAATATAAAACATCGTGTTTTTACCCAAAAAAAAATGTCCACAACCTACATGGTAACACAAACCACCCAGAAAGAAGAGCCAGCTGGCCACACACAGTATTTTTCGGATACACAAATTGTTTAAAAAGTCTGCTTCTAAAACTATGTATGGAATAAATAGCAATCATCTCCCCCCCCCATGAAGGACCCGGAAATGACTCCTTCATGGTCTGAGTCATGGTCACACAGCTACTGAAACATGGGATAAGGGCTTTGTCTAGGCTGAGACACCTCTCAGTGACTAACGGTAAAGGTAAACTGTTTAAAGCCGTGTAGAGATTCCCAAATATTTATATAAAAATCTCCTGCTGACACCTTGATAATTTGAGAGGGTTCTTTGGTCCCCGTCATTTAAAAGTTGTCGTCTCTATGGAGATTATGGAGCGTTCCAGTGTCAGTCAGACGGCGGATGGCAGCGGCCGGTTGGGTTGGGTCTTGCTGCCCAGCACAGTCTCCCAGCGGCACCTTCCATCAGCGTTATAACAGAAAACACCACCTCATCCGCATCAACCCGGTCTCTCTCTCTCTGTAGCTCTCTATAATCTCCCCTCAGCGGCCCTCCGGTGTGACAGAAACGCACTGCATAAACAGTGATATCGCATTAGCTATTGCGCTCACATCTGGCGTGAGTTAATGCCCATCAGCGGCTCCGCGCAGACATCTGCGCGCGATCAATCTTTATTTCACCCGGCGCCGTTTACGATCGGAGGTGTCACGCCACGCGTCCAAACAAACACTTTCCAGAAGGGACTTTGATTAAAAAAACGAGAAGAGCTTCTTTTCAGCCCGCGTGTGTGTGTGTGTGTGTGTGTGTGTGGGGAAGGGGGGGGGGGGTAGGAGATTATTTTGGGCGATACGGGGTGTGATTGGCGGGAGCGTAGCATGTTTACGCGCTGCGCTCTGAGGAGACGGCGGGGGGCTGATGTCACCTGACCTGTGTTGTCTCCCGCCGGCGTGGGGGGGGGTTACAGAGCGGCGGACGGCCAGCGGTAAATCCCGCCACTGGACAAAGCTCGTTACGGCGGGGGGGGGCTTTAAGGAGGTGTTTATCAGAGTGGTTTTACTGCAGTCTGCACCCCCCCCCCCCTTCCCCCCGTCCCAAAATCCAGACGGTCACGCGTCTGAATTGATGCATGCGCAGGCTCTTTGAAGAGGGTTTGTCAGGGTTTAAAACACATCCGTGTTCCCTTCTGTGTAGATATTTTACAACCGCAGAGGACCGGTTCAGAAAAGCGGGTAACATTTAACGGAGGAAGGTCCGATGACATCATTCTGCCCTGTGAGGTCACGTTGTTTCCATGGCGCTAAGGGTGTTCAGTGCCTGTGTGAGTGTGTGAAGGCCAGGGGAGGGGGTCTGGTTCAGCTGAGTGAAAACACTGCGAGAAGCCCGGGGCCTCTTGTTCCACACTCCGCCCTTGAGCCCTGACCTATGACCTCCACGCACAAACCCCCCTGACCTCCCACTGGACGGCTAGCTCGGCGACGGTCAGGGGCAAGCAGCAACAACGGCAACCAGGGACCAATCCTCCCCCGCTCTGGGGTCAAAGGTACGCCGACCTTTGACCCTCCCTCTGCTGGGGTGATGAGTTACCACAGCCTGGGTCCGCCTGGGGGCCTGGCTGAGCATCATTAATACGACAGATATAAATCACCTGGCAGAACTGCTGGGTACATACTTTCACACTCTCTGTGGCTTTTTATGTCCGGCGAATTATTCATTGGTAGTGCACGTGTGTGTGTGTGTGTGTGTGTTTTGTGTACGGGTTTAATAATAATCAATGCATTGATCATGCATATTGCTGGGCATATTGCTACTGTGCCCCAGTGTGCATGTGAATGAGAAAGTGAAGATGGAGGGGATGCAAATCCTCTCCCCACAGAGTCCCAGCCCTGCCACTCACACACACACCTGCCCTACATCGCACAGACCACAGCACTGGGCAGAGCGTTTCAAACGCAAGGCTCTAAAACATGCATTCACGAGCATGAATTTCAAAGGGTCTCCATCGGACCTCTGTGCCACCTGTGCAAAGCAACCTGACCCTTCTGATTCAAGACAGCCTGTAGAAACATTTATGAGGGGCTCTGCTGTATGTGTGCAAACAAATCAGATGGGTTTGCTGCACGGCCATTTTAAAGAGGGATGCAAAAATTAGCAGGTGACAACAACACCTGTGACAGAAGACAGGAGGGCATTTCAGCACCATGCTCTCATTGTCCATTGCAAAATTGACTTTCTTTTTTTTGGTTTTTGCAGTGCATCACTATATTGCTTGGAAAGAATGTGCTGGGAATCAGCGTAGTATAACAGTGGCAGCAGTTTGGTACAAGGTCAGTGTTGTAGTAGCACAGTGGGCGTGTAACTCAAGAGGTTGCAGGCTCAATTCCCATCTGGGGCAGTGGCTGCTGTACCCCTCCAGCGAGCGTGGATGCGGGAAGTAAAGGAGAGCAAAGGGAACAGGCGGAATGTAAGCAGGGAGAGGGGAGGCGCCGCGGGGAGTTAGAAGCATTCGGGACGGCAGTTTAGCAGCGGCGGCAGCGTTTGGGACTGAAGAAGGAGAGCCGCGCCAAATTGTGGCTTCTCTCCGCAAAGCCGAGGAACACGCTGAGGACAGCGCCGGATTAAAACAGAAAAAACAGAGAAAAGAAAAAGGGAGGCGGACCCCCAGCCACCACTGAAATGTTCACTGCATTCCTGCACTGAAAAGAACCAGGAAAAAGGCTGGATTTTGTGTCGCTGAAAAAGGATTTTAATTAAGGGTTGGCACGGAGATTTAGACTGAGGTTCAGAAACGCAAGGAAAAAAGTTTTTGTTCCTCCCTTATTGGGTTCACTATTTACTTCTTTGTGAGAGATGGCAGCCTCTTCTTTGCAGCAGCAGTGCAAGGCGTATGGCAGGGACGGTTGCCGGGGGCGACGGAGGACCAGCAGGAAATGCAGTCTCATGGCCGTTCCTGCTGACTCATCACCTTGCAGCACCTGTCACCACCTGGAGCATTTTCAGTCAGTCAGTGTGTGAGTGTGTGTGTGTGTGTGTGTGTGTGTGTGAGATTGCCCAAAGCCCCGGCTCTCAGAGTTGCAGAGCAAGGTGACCTGGACTGCAGCTGAGCTGACAGGTGGGCGGAGTCACCCTGCTCTCCCCGCCTCCCTCCCTGTTACACTATTGCTCAGCACATCCAGCCTTTGAGCCCACGCAGCACAGACCCCATCTGCAACACTGCGGCAGGGCCCCGCCCCCAACCTCCCCGGAACACCTTGGCCCTCTGTGATGTCACAATACAAAATTCCGTATTAAAATATATCAGATCAAAGACAGAAATGCAATGACTTTGAATAACACATTGGAACACATGGACATGAAACTCCAGCTATATTTAATATGTCAACATGCTCTTATGTTTGCTGAATGGCATCCTGCTGGTTGTGCTCCAATATATCCCACTGAGACCACAGAGGCAATAATAGGTATGCTTTCAATACATTTCTATATATTATTGAACACATTTCACTGTGTAGATGACAACATATCGTACATTTCAAGTTACGAGTCCTTATTTCACAAATAAATCAGTGTCATGCCTGGGTACCATGGTGTGGCATGTGGAGATGAAAATTGAAAATAATGTCAGAGCAGTCTTCCATTTTCACGAGAAAATACAAATCAAGAACACCAAAATGCTGGCTCTCCATATAAAGCAAAAAGGATATTTTCAGTGTGTTGTCTAAGGGAAATTCTGCCTCCGAGTTTCATCACTCAGCCTGAGAAAAGCCTCCTGTGAATTAGACGCCCACAAGGACGGGCAATTCCTGCCCTAGTTAATTCATCCTTTTCTCTCTTTTCCTTTTTTCGTTGTTTTTGTTACTAAATAAGGCGGGCGCTCTTTCCCTCACAGCGCTGAGCGGATTTGAAACTGGCAGTTTGAATACCGCGTGGAATGGGGCACGTGATCGCCCGTCCGCTTCAGCTGAGCCTGTTAAAGCGCGGACGCTGCGAGGGCTCTCCTCAGACGCCCGGGCCGCCAGACGCCGCTTATTCTCACCGGGCTGAGCTGCCAGATGTTGGGACAAACCTGGGGACTGGAGCCCCTCCCTCCCTTCCTCCCTCCCTCTGACCAATCACGCGCCACCCTGCAGGGGTTGGCTGGCACACGGCACGGGCAGGACTGGATTTACAGGCCATGCGGCACGTCCATTACACTTCATTGCGCTACATTACATCCACTTTGTGCTGTTACCCAGAGCCACCTGCAATATGAGAACACGTGTACTTCCACCTGAGCTTAGTGAACTGCAGTGATAACAGACCTGGCTAATACCAGCCACCGGGCCAGATGCAGTACACCTGTAAAACAGCACAAGAGCGCACGTAGCTAACCGTGCTAACCTAGCACTGCCACATGCTGTAAATACACACGGCAGCACGAGAAACAGCACCGAAAATCCACACAACGAGAGCCCAGTGCTTAGCGAGGGGGTGTGACCGGACGGCCCAGAGCTTAATGCTTTCTTATTGGCCAATGGCCGTGGGGCGTGAGGCCGAAATGGCTTTGATCGTTCCGCGGTCCGGTTTAAAAGCGTCCCGTCTGCGTTCGACAGGCCGAGCCGATGTGACAGTTTTAAAAAGAAAATCGCTACTTTTCCCCGATTGGGCCGGGTTGACATTAACGCTGTAACTCTTCCCGCGTGTCGCCGGTGATTAGCTCTGCCCCGGGGTAGAAAGGGGCTTAAATAAATAGGTTGCAGTTTACAGGAGTGGCACTTCCCCTGTTAAGCGCTGCAGCGTGAATCCGATGGAAGGGAAGGGGGCGCGTGCGCAGGGGGGCCCGAGCCTGGCGGTAAGCAGCGGTCGCCGAGCCGTCCCGAGCCCCGGTCCCGCCGGAAACCCAGCGCGGCCAATTACACGCTCGGGGAAGCGGCGCGTTTACGCGCAGAGGGAGAGAATCCCCCTCTACTGCGCCAAGCAGAGCGTGAGCCAGGCTGGATTAACCCTGTAAGGCGTGAGGTCACAAACGTGTGATCAGAAGGTCCTTAACTGCAACATTCTAGTGCTGATGTCACAATCGCTGCCGGTGATCGAAAGCAGCGGAGTTCTAGAACACTGGGTTAGGAGTTTGAAGAGAACATTCCAATAAAACCTACTCTTCAAAGGGATGTAAAGGACCTGCTTCCTGAGTGGTCTACTTACAGCGCGGCACGTGACACAGAGGGGGGCTTTCGGGAACCAACTGTGCTGCTTCTCATCCAAACCGCAACTGGTACGCTTTTGATGTTGAAGGATCTACCCTCTTAAGGACAAGTTAGGCCACATTACGCGCACCACGATGATTAAATTCCCCACATTCACATCCCAAGACTTTCAATCAGTCAGATCAGCTTTCTGCTTCCATATCTGTAACGTGCTCTACAGGAAATGGATCCTTTAGCTTACTTTTAAAAACCCATTAAGTTTCAGACCGACGCGTTAAATCTGTGAGAAGTTCTGAAATTGTGGACCTCTGGTCATTGGCACTAAGCCAGCAAGACAAGCCTGCATTTGTGTTAGGCTAAAAAAGGTTGGCAAGAACGCACGTTTCCAACGACCTTAACTGAATTCCCAGGTGAGCTCTCACACTCACGAGCAAAGAGCGTAACCTGAGCTCCAGTAAACACCCGCCGCCACCGCTGATGATGTAGTGATGCAGACTCCGCACTAATTGCCCGGGATCCGGGCACCGCCAGGCCCAATAAATAATGCAAAGTGTGATTAATTTCCCATGATTCAGCGGGGCTTGGCCCCCCGGCCCCATTACGCCGAACACAGGCGAGACGGGCCGCATTATTGCCGTATTTCTTTACTTTGTAACAAGACCAAGGAATCGTGGGTAATTTGCAGGCTGTAATCAGCACTTTCCACCTGCCAGTCCCGGGACGGTACGCTCGTGTTCGGGGTCATTGCGGCTCCCCACAGAGCCCAAGAGAAGCGTTTTCAGCTCTTGTCCATTTCGGCCGCTAAATCTCACTAAAGCAGCGGAGATGGAGACGGAGACGGAAGCATCTAGAAACGGGGCGGGGCTTAAGACCAGACGGCCCAGGAACAAAGTGCGCAGGCCGCAGCGTGCCGCGTGATCTGAACACGGATCCCGTCGCCCTCGTGGGAATCTGACGGGAAAGGAACTCTAATCGCATTCATAAGGACGAGGGGCGGGGTTAATCCGGCGCCATGGCGATGCTGAGTCATGCTGAGGTGGCGCAATACCGCCGCAACCTCACGCCACCCCCCCGCCCGCCCCCCCCAAACCCCCCGAGGACAGAGGAAGGGCGCAGGGCTGGCACTCAGGGTTTGGGGGCATAAAAACAACCGAATGCATCTTGTCACAAGATGCAAACACAGGAATGAGGTTTATGATGGCGTACTTCGCGATGCACATGTTGTGTTAAACTGTGGTTGTTGAGGAAGCTCTATACATAAAGGTTAAAACTGTGGTTAAACTGAGAGTGATTCCCTATTCATAAAGTGTTAAACTGTGGTCAAGACCCTGTTATGGAGGCACATCCCCCAGGCCACTGGACTGGAGTTGCTGGTGCAAACTCGCTTCATTGGCTGTCCCATCACGGGGCTGGCCATTCCCGCAGGATTAGCTGTGGCACCAGGGTGGGAGATCTCGCTGTGACCCGCGGCTCTCGAACCCCTCCTTCTCACCACCAAGCCATCATTGCCCCACTGTCCCCGAGGGGAAATCAGGCACGACCAGTTGAAAGTGACATCATTATAACAAACTCAGCCACTTGTGTTTAATGCCAAGGAAGTGCACTAATGTATAAGGAAGGTGCTGTATTAGCGACGGGGGGGAGAGAACCTAATAAACGCAGACACCGCCAGCGTCTGTGGCCTCTTTCTCTCTCATATACCGCTTTAGCCTACACCAGAAAGCGACCGGCTGTCACTTCCCATCAGCCTCAGCGAACACCGCAGCCTGCAGCCTCGAGCGCCGCAACTCAAATCAGAAAAAAAACAAACACGGCAAAAAAACCAAACACAACAAATCGGCCGCTCGATGACTAACGTTAAGTCGGAACGACGCACGGCGCTGTCCGCACGTAAGGGAGCGGTCGGTGTTAACAGCCGTCTAACAAGTCCCTGAGAACGGTGGAAATTCTTATGAAATTCCATTTCAGAATCTCAACTGCTGCCGTTATGGCTGCTATGGCCGGTGTGGAATGTCTGCTAGGATCTGGCGTTCTAATGGTGCTGTAAAACAGACCCGCCAACGCACTGTCCGCTAAAAGCAGTAAACGCACTGTTGCGGGCTCCACGGCTGCGTTGCAGTTGTTCACAGAGTACGCGCTCTTCTTGGAGGGAGGACGGATAGGAATGCTGTTTACATCAGAGATTCCTCCATTTGGTTTCTATCATGTGTCTTTAGTGGAGTGAACTGCAGCTGCAGGGGAACGATGGTCCTTTAATTCTGCTCTCCAGCATTTCCCACGGAGCGCCTTCATTCAGCTGGACAGCAGGCTCACACTCGCTGGAGATGCCTGCACACACACACACACACATGCACACACACGTGCACATGCACACACACATACACAACAACACACACACTTTCACACGGCCCAGTCCAACACAAACAGGCCAATTACAGCTGGCCTGGCACCTTTCAGGGATCCAGCCCAGTTAACAGCGGGAGACATGGGGGGGGGATTGGGAACGAGGGGAGGAAAATCCACAGGGCATCCGCCCACTTTTCACTATCCAGATTACCCAGACTCCCCTGGGATAACGGTCCAGCCTGAAACCTAGCCTGGGACTAGAAAACATTTACATGCGCGAGCGGTCAAATGAAGAAATGAGCTCGGTGGCAGCGGTACATGTACAGTTAGTACACTGTAGGAAATATGCACCTTCAGTAAAAGAATGCCTAACGCAGTATAACTGGGATGTTCAGGTCTGAGCTCACAGGCTCTTGAACGGCATATCTGAGATTCAGCACTGCTCAGGCAGCTACATATTCAATACAAATTCAACAGGCCTTTAACTGTACAAAACCTATTTATAATATCTTTATTTCTTGTTCATTTAATGGTCCTTCTAAGGCCTGTGTTTCACTGTTATTTCGTTTTGTCTTTTAAAACAACTTTTATATATTTATAGACTCTATTCTAATTGTGCTTCTTGTTACAGGCGTTCGTGGAAGGCACTTTAACGCAATATAAACAAAACGTAGCCCATGAATAATAAAATAATCCTTCTAAGCTGGTCACAGTGCCCTTGTGGAACGCTTATTAGCATTTAGTGACAGTTTAATTTATACGGCGCTTCACGCTTTTTGGAAGGAGCCGCACAGAAGGGGACAGCGTTTAGGGAGGTGGAGCCGCTCGACGTCCCCCTTCCCTGTTCGCCTTCATTTATTCCTGCGGAGTTTCGCATTCTGTTTAGAATCATCGATCCGCCGGCCAGCGCAACGCCAGATAAGGAAGTTAATGGCTCCCGTAACCCGGGAGGCGGGCCCGGGGCCCCGCCCCCCCGCGGGCCGTCTGGACGGCTGCTTAACATGCGATATTATGCGCAGCGGGGGGGGGGGGGGGGGGGTGTGATTGACATCCGGTGTAATCTCATTAAGCATGAGGCCTGGCTTGCAGAGAGCAGCTGCTCTTCCCCAAGGGCAGGGAGGTGGGCAAACAGACGGGGGGTGTGGGGGGGGTGGGGGTGGGTTTGGGGGGGGGAGGGGGGGCCGGGGGAGACGCGGAGCAGAGCGCGGGACTGGGTAACGAACGAGGCCGCGACGGAGAGGACGGGTTCAGGCAGGAAGCCCGAGGAAGAGCGGCGGTGTAAATATTTGCCGGCCGTGCTTAAGATGATGATGATGGACCTCTTCCTGAGACATTACAGAGGAATGCAAACTGACTTATCAGAGCGAGCGGCGAATAGCAGCCCACTAGAGCGGGGCGGGGCGGGCCCTTCTCTTCTGGAGCCCCATTGGTGAAAAAGCCGAGGAGAATTTAAAAAAAGTTTTCTTTTTTTTTCTCACCCAATGAGCTCTGCGGTACGTTTGTTTAACGCTGCAAATATGCGCCCAGAACTGGAGGGGAAAGGGATGTGTTTCTGTACTAATATTTGCCTTAAAGGCTTAATATCCGCTAAAGGAGACGAAAACAAACTGCGAAATCTTGGACGATGTGCCAAAAAAAAAAAAAGTTCACCCTTCCAGTAGGGGACGGCCCACTAGAAAATGCTGGCTGTTGACTACTTTTTTTCACAAGGCAGTGATAGTGAATCAGCCTGTGCTGCAGGTGTGTGGTGTAAATAGAGTTTGGGTGTGGTGGGCTGGTGCTGCTGGGTGGCTCCTCCTGCAAAGGCCTTGTTCTAATGCATGAATGGGCCCCATGGTGGGAAACTCTACAAAATGTCTGCTAATCTCAGCATCCTCTACAGACTAAGCACTGTGAGTCTGAGTCTGGCCACACTGGGCCTACACTAGAAACATCGATTTCCAACGGCAATCAGCCCATGAAAAATGAATTCAATTAATTAGTTTATGTACAGCAATCGTATAGCATGACATGCTCAACATTACACTGTTGTTTTGGGCAATTGGACAATCGCTGTGAAAAGAAAAACACTGAGTGTTCACTCACACGGAAAATTAGCATCACTTTAGTTCTGAAATAATGGTGCAGTTGTCACGCAATTCAAAAGCGTCACGCTTCAAAAACGGCGAAAATTAATACTGCAGTATTTTTCCTTTTGTGTTATGGATCATTCCGGAAGGACATACTCTTACAACAAACAAAAAAAACCCAGAAAAAAGAGCAGCAATAATTTTGCAATTTTCACAAACAGGCAAATAAATTAATAAATATAAAGATGTAAAAACCACAAGTGCATTTTCTCCCCACTGAGAAGATGATGATGTTTCCCAAATATCCCGACAAATAAACATGAATGTGTTGAGTGTTGCTTCCTTTATCTCACATTAGCATTAAAAAGACAGCTTTGCAGTCGCTTTTCTCCATACATCACCCTCAAGACAGCAGTAGCTTCATCATATGCGCAATTCCGCCAGCTTATCACAATACCAGTAAATATGCAACAAACGCACAAGGTCTTTCCATCTCTTCCCCCTGATCGTGTGAGAGGGTGGCAGTGTAGTATAATGGGTATGGAACTGGTCCTGTAACCTAAAGGTCACAGGTTCGATACCCTTGAGCAGGGTACCTAACCTGCACTGCTTCAGTACAAGGTACTTGCATTGCTTCAGTATATATCCAGCTGTATAGATTGATGCAATGCAAAAGCAAATGCTATGTAAAAGTTGAGTAATGTAACGTAATGTAATGGGAGAATGCTGGTCTCTCCAGAGCCGTTGAGGTGTGAAACTCAACGCCTCCTGTTTAATTTGGGATAAATGATGACCCCCCTATGGTTCTCTGGGGGACTGCGCGCAGACCTCCGGTCTGTGGCGGGACGGTTCCGATGGAGGGGCAGCCCGTACCCAGGGGGGCGGATAAAGACGTCTCATCCGCCGAACGTTTAACGCCTCGTGCTAGCTAAGCCCTTAATAATGCATGAGCAGCGGGGTCGGCTGAATCATTAAAGGTCAAACAAGCGAAATGTAGCACAGCTCAGCTTGGACCACATCCAGCTGCGTGAGACACTTTAAATAACCGGCTGAAACATTTCCATTATTTGCGCTCACTGTGAATCTTCACCTCCCTGGTGTACAGTACGTATGTAAATATGTACGTATGCCTTTTCTGCCTGCCTCCGTGTGTGTGTGTGTGTGTGTGTGTGTGTGTGCTTGTATGAATGTGCATGTGCATGTGCGTTTGTTTGTGTGTGTGTGTGTGTGTGTGCACGCACATCCAGAGTACATACTAATTACTGTGAGACACTGGGGTACTGGAGTGGCTTGGATGGTAAAAGGTGTTCTCCACCATGTCTAGACCCCTTTATTAGCTGACAGGAATCCCCAGCACTGAACATGGGAAACCATTAACACCGTACCTGCTCCACGTCACGTCCAATAAAGCCCATTACAACAAGAGCCGACGCTAATGAGGCCATGCTAAGGACGGCGCCGCAGTTACCGCGGTTACAGTGGCGGCCGCCGCCCGTCCCCCTCATGCGCACGGACACGTTTAAAATGTGCCCCCGGCTCAGAGGGGTTAACGCTGACTGAGGCGCACGGGCCTTATCTAGGAGTTAAATGTCACTCTGCTGCTGATTAAGTTCCGGGAGCTCTTATTAGTTTAGTACTGACACACCTCGCACGGCTAACCCTCCTGAACTGGGACTCATTTGTGAAACCCCCCCTATCCCCCCCTGCCCCCGTTCCCCTGGTAACGGTGGAGCTTCGGGCAAACATACGGCACGGCTCAGGAATGTTTTGGCGAGCCGACACCCCCGCCAGTGAAAACACCTCGAGCTGCTGACGGCCCCGCGCCTCGCAGTCTTGCCCCGGTGCCGCAGTTCACACCCCCACCCAAACTGACCCCCGAAATGACGCCCCGTCGGTTCACGTGTGTTTGTGAGGCTGGCTAGACCAACAGGGGTGGGGCACGGCGTGGCGTGGGAGGGGGAGGCGGAGAGGCGCTGCCAATCATAGCACTGGCCCCAGTGTGCCAGCCTCAAAGGCCCCTGGAGATCCCCGGCTCTGCCGCTGAGGGCCGGTGCTGAACAGACAGCTTCCCCCGGCCTCTCAGCCCAGCGCAGAGCTCAGCGGTGTGGCTCGTGTTACAGCGCTCTCTGTTGGCCAGAGATATTATGCAGGCGGGCCACTCGGTTTTAACACTCTGCGCTTGCATCGCCCTCCTCTCTGTGTACAAGTGGACCCAAAATTTGCTGATAAGGTTCTATATGCAAAAAGCTGAAAATTATGTAACTTCACGCCAACAAAAAATCACATACACACACACACACACACACACAAACATTTCAAATGCGCACATGCGCACACACACACACACACACACACACACAGAGATTTCTGTCTTTCACAAGAGCTACAGGTACATGAACAAGCCATCCTATCAGACACACATTTGCTAATGCCATGCATTTAAGCCTCTCTCCCCATCTCAGATATCAGACACACAACATTATAAAAAAACTACTATACATTCATATGTACAAGTAGAAGAAGGAAGACTTAATGGAAATACGTAAATAATGGGAATATGATTTAGCCCTTAGTTTATTCAATGGTTTTCACTAATGCACTTGTGCTACCATCAGTGTACTGCACAACTGAAGGAACAGCCTGTGCAGGAGTTCTGCAGTACACTGCACGCACCGTATCTGAGAGAAACATATTATCATAAAGTATATATTCAGAATTTGAAAACAGCTTGACAGGACTGGGGGGGTGGCTGAGACTGCTGTCTTACATGCAGTTCGCTCTGATCCACCATTAATCTGGAGTCATGTACTGGAAATCCAAAACCTGTCTCCCTGCTCCAACTGGGGGAAAAAAACAAAAAAACAAAAAAACAAAAAAAACATCCATCGTTACACCTCAGGAGTTAAAACACTCCCCAAATCACGGCTACACACTGTAACCATAACAACCACCACCCACCCACACGCCCCGAGCAACAGGAGCAGATTTGTAGCAGCTATGCGCACAGACAGGCTTGCGGTAAACCAGCCAGTGAAAATGTACTGCGCTCTCTTTCATGGCGATGATGGGGTCAGCTTTAACACTTGTTCAGGGGGTCAAGGTCAAGAGTAAATTTAATGGCTGAATGGCATTGTCAGTTAGGGGGGAGGGCGGGTGGGTCTAATTAATTTGCGTGATTGTTTGAGGCAGTGCTGGAAGAGCCCAGGACATTAAATGGGACATGAATCTGCTGCATTGTTAATGGCAACTGAAGCCGGTGGTGGTCGGCCTTGATAAGGTTATCAGTGCGTTCTCAGATTGGTTGCACACGAGGCCCCATCCATGTCAGATAAGAGAGACTGAGCCTGCCATGACGCAATCCTACCTGCCCTGGGGGCACGCAAGAGGAATGGCGCTGGGGCACTCCCTTACCAGGGGCAACTGGCAGGTAAGGTACTGTTACAAATTACAACACACGCATGCGCATGTGGACACACACACACACAAATTTACACACGCACATGTACATACGCACGTGCACACACACACGCAAGCACTGTACACACACAGACACACACATAAGGACACACACACACACACACACACAAACACAAACAGTCATGAGTGCACGGGCGCGCACACACACAAACAAACATACACATGGACCCACACATACACAAACATACATACGCACGAACAAATACACACACACACACAACTTCAGTCACTGTTACAATACAGTAGCTAATGGGGATCTAAATAAATAAACAAACAAACTGTGCTTTTAGTGAACAGAACTGCGTGTATGAAGGCACATCATAGTGAACCCTAACATGGCCGTGCTCGTGATGTCACCCGCAGACTGTGGGAAAGCCACTGTGGGAAACGGCAGCGTTACATAATATCCATTAATCTGCCATCCCTTTAATTCAATTCACATTCCGACGGGCCTCTCTAGACACGTTTAAAATCCATTATTGATATTCCGGAATTCTGGCCAAATGCACGTCAACCTGTTCTTAACGCACGTGTACCTGCCACCCCCACTGATGTCTGGATAGGGTGATGAACTGGGTACAATGCACCCCCTCAGGTAAACGTATAGCCTTTTAGGCACAGGGCCTCTTGCCACGGTTGGCACCGTGGCGCAGTCTGGTTGCTTTACCACCGGTGTGTGAGAGAGGCAGAGCTTTGGCAGGTCGAGCCGCAGCACGGCACCTCCGGCGCCTCCGGTACCTCCGGTCCAAACACCGCGCCGGCAGCCCGTGGAGCGCGTGACCCCGAACCAAACCCTGGCTGCACTCGCATGCGCCCGCCCTCGACGCCAACCACCTAACGCAGGACGCTCCCTCCCCTCCAGCAGCACGCGGCCCTGATTCACACCACTGCTGCACTGCAGAAGCCGCCATTTACGGCTCTTCGCAAAATATTTTCTATTTCTGTGTATTGTTTTTTTATTGTTAGAAAACCCCATATTTCCCCTCTCATTGCGATCCCTGGTTTGTAAAACCGCTGGCGATCGCTGGAATGATTCTGAAGCCGCGCGTGTTCCCTGGAAGCGAACCGTCGCGCTAGCGTTAGCGTTAGCGTTCGCGCCACCAAAGGCGGCACGCGTCAGAGCGGCTGGAGATTTGCTAATATTTATCTGGCGGCTCTAAAAACCCTCCCGCTCGGCCCTCTGCTCGGGGCGAGCGCACGTCCCCTGCTTCAGCATTCCGGCGGAAGGGAGAGGAAATTGAATTACCCGTCCCCGCGGCGACGTGTCAACGGATGTACGTCGCGGTCCGCTGCGCTTCGAAATTGGGGGAACGGGCGAGAGACGGCGCGCGCCGCGGCGAACAGCAAGTCAGAGGGATCCATTACAGCGCGTGTTAGCCTTTCCGCTCAGAGACGCTGTTTACGGGCCATTTTTCTGTTTAAAAAAATAAATAAATAAATAAAAATAAAAAACTACCGCCATCGCAGCGTTCGATTGCGGTCTCCATGTGCGAGCCACCGATACCGTCCGCGCCGTGATTAAAAAGAAGGGTCTTCCGCTCATTAGCATGCACGCGAAGGCGTATCTGGAGGAGAACAGGAGATCCAATTTCACAGCTGTCTCCGCCCGGCGTGTACATTCTGAATAGCCATTAGTGCACTTCAGCGTGAAGGCGGCGAGCGTATGCACGCGTGCGTACAGTACACGGAATAATTAAGAGAACGCGACGCGCCGGGAAAGGCAGCGGAACAAAAGGAAAGCCGTGTTGTTTTAGGCCCGACGTGTTCAATACAAGACACGAACCTAATTGCTACATTTATATAGAGAGAGTCGAGCACGCGTGCATGACCGGCAGAGAAGGCTTTGAATCCTTGGAACATTTTGTGCCCATATTTAGAGTATTTTTTATTTAAGATTAGCGGCCTAAAATATCTTCATTTCAAACAGATAGTTCAAACAGTGTCCATGGACTGACTGTAAAAGTCTTTTCGTTTCTCTGGAGAAAACGGGCGCCGAACATTCAGAGCAGCACGTTCTGAATCCTCTCAATTTTCTCTCTCTTGAACCAAACGTGATTCTCTTTTGTAACGCTCATACACTTCTATGGTAATTTTCAGTGGCTTGCCAATCCGAGAGCGAGGCTGAGTTGTAAGAACGTGTAGCAGCTGACGGAAGGGCTTGTTCAGCCGTAAGCACGGTGCTGTTAGACCTGAGGTGCATCTGAACTGAACACCTGGGCCTACCCCTGGATCTGGCCCCCGTACAGAAAAACACTCGAGCTCGGGTCAACAGATCAGCTCTTTGCAGTCTCTCCAACGCTCTTTTTGGAAGAGTAATAAAACCGTCCTCTTCAAACTCTCCTCTGTGAAAGGGCTCCCTGGAGAAGGGGCCCAGTAGAATGATGAAATCCTGGATCAACAGGACTGCTCACTACTGCAGACAAGCCCACGTATACCTGAGTATGTTATTTTTTTTAACACAAAAAATGTAATGCGTCCATCCATCCATTATCGATATCCGCTTGTTCCTGTTCGCATGCAGGCTGCTAACTACAGGCCAGGGTGATTAAGCCCGTATGATTGGCATTGGAAGCTTGTGAGTGGAAGCCAGGGCTTGTTCTGGCACCACTGACAGGCCGAAGCGAGGGAGTCTGATTGGCTCGCGGGTCTCCTTACTTTTCACAACCACAACTGGATGCCCACAGCAGAATATGCACTGCGGGCCAAGGGTAACAGTGTAGTCCTGATGTGCCCTTAAGTTTAGTTAGTGTTAATCTGGGGGGGGGGGGGGCAGAAGTGTTATTGGTTCGTTCCTCAGCTGCAGAAAGGCCAGGTGGTCACGCCAGGTAAAGAAGCTTCGCGCAGGAACAGCCCGAACCCCGCAGAGCCGCCCAAGCCAAAGGCGCTCCTCCTCCTCCAACGAATCAACAAAGATGTTTGTGTCACACGCACGGAGTCACGGCTCGGGAAAACGATCGCTCCGCTTGCGCAAGGCCTGCGCGCACCTCCCCGAAAAAAACAGAATCCCGTCCAAGGTGCGCGCTGAGGCGGCGTGATGGCACACGCTAATTACCGCTCGCGACGTGCCGGGGCGGGGGGGGAGGGGGGGGGGGTGGGACGGCGAGCGCTGATGAAAGGAACGCTGCCGAGGTGTTTATCTCCCAAACCCGTTCGCCCGCGGGGCTCGGGGGGTGGGGGGGGGGGGTGTGACACGGTTGTTGATTAATGGCGCGTCTCTCAAAAAGGCGCTCGAGTGCAGGAATCGTTTCGGAAAAGCCCCACAGCAATACCACGCCGCCTTTCAAAACACCCTTTTCTGGGAAGCAGTAATTGCAGAAAGGAATTATAACAGTCCTATAGCACTGACTGTGTAGTGCCATGCCAGTCCTATAGCACTGACTGCGTAGTGCCATGCCAGTCCTATAGCACTGACTGTGTAGTGCCATGCCAGTCCTATAGCACTGACTGTGTAGTGCCATGCCAGTCCTACAGCACTGACTGTGTAGTGCCATGCCAGTCCTATAGCACTGACTGCGTAGTGCCATGCCAGTCCTATAGCACTGACTGTGTAGTGCCATGCCAGTCCTATAGCACTGACTGTGTAGTGCCATGCCAGTCCTATAGCACTGACTGCGTAGTGCCATGCCAGTCCTATAGCACTGACTGTGTAGTGCCATGCCAATCCTATAGCACTGACTGTGTAGTGCCATGCCAGTCCTATAGCACTGACTGCGTAGTGCCATGCCAATCCTATAGCACTGACTGTGTAGTGTCATGCCAGTCCTACAGCACTGACTGTGATGTGCCATGCCAATCCTATAGCACTGACTGTGTAGTGCCATGCCAGTCCTATAGCACTGACTGCGTAGTGCCATGCCAATCCTATAGCACTGACTGTGTAGTGCCATGCCAGTCCTATAGCACTGACTGTGATGTGCCATGCCAGTCCTATAGCACTGACTGTGTAGTGCCATGCCAGTCCTATAGCACTGACTGTGTAGTGCCATGCCAGTCCTATAGCACTGACTGTGATGTCACGTGCAGTTCTATAATACTGACTGTGATGTCACATGCAGTTCTATAATACTGACTGTGATGTCACATGCCAGTCCTATAGCACTGACTGTGATGTCACATGCAGTTCTATAATACTGACTGTGATGTCACATGCAGTTCTATAATACTGACTGTGATGTCACATGCCAGTCCTCCACCCACCTGTGGGCCACTAAGCTTTAGAGGGGACTCTATAGCAGTGATGCAGAAAAGCCTGTCACTCTGACTGATATGGTGACTGATGCCCTCTTATACTAAACTCCCAGCCTGAGCTTTGTTGCATGATGGGAGCTGCCCATCCATGCCTGTCCTGCACGTTTACTCAAACAGGCGAGCTCGTCTCATACTGTACACCGTGATATACGACCGCCTCCACAGTATGTCAATTCTGCATTCCTAATCTCGGTTGATCTACGCTGCGGCGAGACGACAAGAACACGCCCTTAAATCAAACGTGTGGCGAGCGCAGGAAGGCGCGGCGCTGCTGTCAGCACACGAGCTTTACCGGCAGGTGACTGTGCGGCTTCGGCCGGGACGTTACCGTGACAACGCGAAACAGCAACACCTCTTCCCCACGGAGATTCGGTTGCGCTCCTCCTGACGACTGGCACTGCGCACCCATTTTCCCCATAGGGAAAAGGGGGAGATGATAGCGTTAGCCTACATCGCGCGCCGCACGCTCACTTTCCGCACGCCGCGGCCGCCGTCCTTCAGCAAAGGCACAGGAGGGGCTTTCATTTTGTATCGCTCACAAATTTTTTGTCCCCCGGATCAATTGAGCGCCAGTTCTCTCTTCGCAGTGGCCCGTAAAGGGTCCTGCCCATGTTTAATCTTTACGGGCTTTTAAAGCGGGAGACGGGACGGCCCTCGAGGAGCCCAGGGCTCAGCGGCCGGACCCGTGGCAAACAGCAGAATGAACATGATGCAGCGCTTCGGCTGCAGACGCCGCAGGAGCGGCGCGCCGGGTGATTTACCGAGCTGAGAGACTCCCGCGCGCATTCCGCGTGATGAACGCTCCCAGGGGACGGGGGGGGGGGGGAGGCGCACATTCGGAACGGAGAAGGATCTGCTCAATATTCCTCCCTCATCTCACCGCCTCGGTGTGCACAAACGGCTGACTGACAAAAGACAAATTATACATTGAGTAAGTGAGGAAGTAAATGAGTGAACGCACAAGTGGGTAACTGAATGCGTAAATGAGTGAGCGAGTCAGTCAGTCAGTCAGTAATGGATTTAGTGAATTAATGAGTGAGTGAATCCCTGAGAAGACAACTGAGCTAATGAGTGAGAGTGCGATTTGAGTGATGGATTAAATGAGTGAGTGAATCACTGGGAAAGTAATAAAGTATGTGAGAGAGTAACAAATTGAGCAAATTAATGAGTGAAGGTGTGAGAAACAGATTGCGTGAATAAATGAATGAGTGAATCCCTGAGAAAGTAACTGAGTGAGTGAATGAGAGAGTGAGGGGTGATGCTGGAACTGGAATGTTGAGTAGTATAAAATGTTTGGCTGTGAGAGGGAGTAGAGAGAGGCGGAGCTTAGCTCTCTCTTCACCTCTCCCACTCTTCCATCTCTACCGCGCTTCTCACTGAAAGCTCTGCCTCACAACCCTCCCAGAGAGACGCCTGAAAATCAAACCCCTGCAGAAGCCCCGAATCTCTCCATAGCTCCAAGCGCACCTGATCACTATTCCGATGTTCCTGAGGGTCGTCGCGGGAACGGCAGCATCGGGGAATAATCCCGTTACCGAGTGCATAACTGAGGCCAAGCGCGGGAAAATCAGCTTTCATTATTCTCACGCGTCCCTGCGGAAAATCCAACCCCGCAGATCGCCGGCGTCTTCTGTCTGCGGTGGCCACAGCTTTTGAACTTAGCATTTAAACAGAATCAGGGGCTTCGCCGTAGGCCGCGATACCGTATTACGCCGTATGGGAAATGAGGGTAGAGCGCTCAACTGTCACAGCGTCGCCGAACTGGAAAGTCTAACTTGCTGGAGGCATTTATGATTTAAAAAGAAAAACTGGAGAAATTCAGATTACTGCTCTGATATTATTGAGTGTGTGAGGCACGTCTCATTGGGTTTTAAAATTCCAGGAGAGAAGTGCTCAGATAAGCGAACGGAGCAATATTTCAGTATTTCTGAGCTGGTTCCTGAGTTTGGTGCTGCTGCAGTACAGTCCTGACTGTTAGAATGGCGAGGCTATGCTACAGGCCATCGCACTGCCATTCTATCCCCGTCTGCATTATGATTAATAACAGAATGAAAGTCACTATTTTTGTGAAGTGCACCTTTGTCAGGCTATAATTACTTCTTAGTTATTAAACAGATGCCAAGAACCTTGCCAACCACCCCCCCCCCCAACCCCCAAAAAAAACGAATCTGAAGCTGAACCCCCCCAGTAGGGAAGCAAAGAGTCTGCCCAGCACTCCACAGACCTGCCATCTATTTCACTGGCGTTTTATTAGGAGTGAGAGGAGGTCTTAAAAACAGCACATGCTGCTACAGGAACTGACATCTTTATCTCCTGAGGGATTGTGTGGTAGCGTGTGTGTGTGCGGGTGTACGTGTATGAGTGTGTGCGTGTGTGTGTTTATGTGTGTGTGCATGTATGTGTATGAGTGTGTGTGTGCGCACTGTATGTTCTTGACTGTGTGCCTCCAGGACACATGAGCTCTTTGTGGAGTGAGAGGCAGCCCTGTCTGCAGCGCACGCTGTGTGGCGCTGTGTGAGCCGCCGCCGCCGCCCGCTCCTCCGTAACCCAGAGGGCCGCGCTGGATGAGTTTACGCCTGACGCACTTGCCAAAACGCCAGCGTGACATGGCGGAAACAAAGCCCCCATCAGAGAGATTTAGCACAGCGGCGCGCCATAAAGCAGCCAGGCGAAGTTATGTTTCACCCGCCACCTGCGCACGGGCACCTGCCCTCGCCTCACATTAATCTGCTCCAGAGCTGAGGCGCTCTGTGCTGCTCGAGCCTCAGCTGCCACCACGCTCGAGTCACAGAAGCCATGTGGCCACCACATAACTGCATGGTGGCCATCTACGTTTTCCAAAGCTGGCCCTACATAACACCCCCAAATGGAACACTTCCTTTATGACATCATAAATAACTCACTAATTCTCTTTAGACTTAAACGGCTGTCTGGGGCCAAGTCTGCACAATCACCCACATACCCCGCCCCCCTCAGAATGCACACTTCTATGACATCACAAACGCACTCAGCGCAGAGTGCCTCCACTACAAGCCCCTCCCCCACCTGCGAGCCTGTTGTGTTGCCCTCATCAAAGAGGCAGGGTGGAATGCATCGATGGGTGACGAGAGCTTGATTCCCACTCGGGATCGTGTCAAAGGCCGCGATACGCGCCTTCTGCCTTCGACACGGGTCACGGCTTCCTCATCACAATCTGCGAGACCGAGCTCCTGCTTCTGCAGTTTCAGTCCAGCGGCTTCCCCTGCCTACAGCAGACAGGGATGCTTCTGAAATGTATACATCCACACTCATGCATTTAAAATCTGATCTTTTTTTTGTATGGTTTACACTGTTTGTTTGGTCTAGTCCCGCAAAGCGAACTACGCCAAGTTGATTTCGGATCACAGACTCATTTCTCCGGGAGCCGTTTTGCATTTTGGAACGCGATACATATTGGCGCGAGTGCATATCTCCGTGGCAACCGACAAAGACGGAAGCTGCGGTTGCCGGGACACCGCGTCGCCTGGCGGATGCCGTGCCGGGCTGGGCTGGTGGCCGGCCGAGCCGGGCTTCCCCCGTCCGCCGCTCTCCCGCTGCCCGCCAGCCGTAGCGGCTCCATCTGCTTCCATTAGCTGCGGCAGATGTCTGCGCAGGCTACGCCGGGGACGGATAAACCGCCGATTTTCACACTGATGACATCACTCTTATTTGTGCCAGCTTGAAGCACCTCTCTGTCTCTGTCTGTCTCACACACACACATACACATGCATGCATATGAAGGACAAACAGCATGTCACGCTGCAGTTAGAGTGCACCAACCCTCTGCTGTCCCATGTATGAGACACAAACCTCTGAGTAAAAGATGCATTAAAAACATGCATGTGGTATTAGTAAAAACAGGCATGCTGTATTAATAAAGACATGCATGCGGTATTAAGAATAACATGCATGCAGTGTTAGTAAAACACGCATGCGGTATGCGGCAATGGACTGCGGCTGCAAGTGGCTGTGGTGCTGTCCTGGGCTATCACCAGGTCCTCAAACGCGTTTCCCTAATGTAACGGCACCAGCGGCACGTCGATTGTCATTTGCGCGTACAAAGTAAGAGGACATGAGGAGTGGCAAGAGTACAAGACATAATAGAAGACATTTGTTTTGCCAGAGCAGCGCTGTGTGCACTTTTGCTTTCGGTGCAACCGCCAAAGGGGCGTGCAGCAGTGCAGTCTGCAGGGTGGAATGGCGCGTCTCCAGTTTGGGGCGGAGCTCAGGCGTTCTGACAGCGGCGCTTCGCCGTGGAAACGAGCCGCCCGCCCGCTACGCCCACGCGGCAGAGACGCCGGGGAGATCGCTCGCCGGGTCCAGCGCTGACGCCTCCCACGAGTCCCAACTGCCAGACGGCGCTGATTTGCATTTGGAATCTAAATCAGGGTGTGTGTGTGTGAGAGAGAGTGAGTGAGTGTGTGTGTGTGTGTGTGAGAGAGAGAGTGTGGGTGTGTTTGTGTGTGTCTTCAGAATACATTATTCAGCAGCATACTGGCTTATTAAATGTTGGTTTCTCTGGACTATGTTAGCGGTGAAGACATTACCATTAATGTTGGAGGTCATACAGTACACCACTAATGGAAAATCAAAAATTAGTTTTTAACTGAATTAATGCTGAGAAAAAGACAGGGAGCTGCTATGACTCCTAGCCAGCAGTGGAGCAACACATTTTGAAGATTATAATAGCATCCACCATACTTCTATTACCAGCCACATTATCTACGGATGAAACAGTCTGGGAAAAAAAACCCATATATGCTCAGATTGATACTGGCACAGTGACAGGTTTTAGTCCCTTAGCATCTTCAAATGATCGATTCCCAAAGTCAGTCGACTCTGATCTCCGGCTCCCTGAACCCGTCAGCATTTTCCTCGCCTTTGATTGACACATCAGAGCAGCCAATCCTCTTCCTCGCTCGACGAGCCGAACTGTAAGCCGTGCTTGGGCTTCTCCTCATTTGAATAACAGGCAGCCCCCTTAAATGCCCCCGAGAAGCCACTGAACGGTGTCGAAAGGGCGCCCCTACGAAAACAGACCTTGGTGCCACTGACATTCCGTCAACAGTTTTTACAACGTGTCTGCGCTGGTGGACTACTGCTGGGGCTCCATTGCCCTACATGCACACATTACACACCGTGGTGAGGAAGAGCAAGCGCTCCCACGACACTACACTGTGTGCGCGCGTGTGTGTGTGCGTGTGCGTGTGTGTGTGCGCGTGTAAAATCAATCTCAGTCATGTTCGTACCTCCTACTCAGACAAGTGACACCGTTCGTTTTGAATGCCAGAGCACAGTCGGCCAATGGGACGTCGGCTCGCTCGTATTGCTGACACGGCGTTTGTCACGGTCGCCTCTTTTTTCTTCATTTCCCGGCGAGAGTCATTTCGCTGAAGGAGCGGCGAGAGGGAGAGAGGTCACAGCAGCGCCGTGGGGAGGCCCGCGCTGCGTTTCTGCGTGAGCGTCAGAGAAACGGAGAGAGGAACACGTGGAGGCTTTCGCTCCCGGTAACTCCTCAACAGCGGGACCAGCCATGAGCCTACAAGGCCAGGAAAAGCAGCTCCACAAGAGCTGTGAGGACTCCAGTGGAGCAGGACGATCCCCCGCTTCTTAAGAGCTAATATGCCAGGACGGGAAACGGCGCTCCCTCTGCATATCCCCGTTCACCCGGCACGTTCTCCTGAACCGGATAAAACCGGAATGGCTCCACCGCTCCGCACAGGGAGCGCTGTGTCCAGCCCTGCATGCGTGGATCGCCAATGACGAAAACCAGGGGTCCCAAACTCCGGTCAAGAAGGTTATCGGTGCCTTTCAGCATGTACGGTAGCTGCTTAAACGCACGTCACTGATTGGCTAGAGAGACCACTCGCCTAGTTTCCAAGGCCTGAATTAGCTGCTGATTGAAAGGAAACCATGGAAACCTGCAGCCGCTGCGGAGTTTGAAATCCCTGCTGTAGAGCCCCAGGTATGAGTACTGTAGATTATGACGCACGAGGAGGACTTTTACACGCCAGAAGAGTCAATAATGCTCCTTCATCTGCACTATAACCTAGAGCACCCTACGCACTCCACTCAAGAGAGATGATCATGGGAACCGTGTAGGAGAGATACACGCCATAGGTCATAAGGTTTATTACAACTTAGTAGAATTAGCATAACCGTACTATACTACCGGGGTCATACTAGCTGATTAGCACCAGACGTAAGTGATTATAATTATAAAGCAAGGCCATGTAATTCTGAGGCTTATCTGGTTGACGCTTCCTCCAAATGTGGACACCCTAAGCAGGTTAAAATGATCTGAGATGAATTTACTGTGTCTCTCTTCCAGTCAACAACTCAGTGTATTGAGTTCTGTCATATGCGTCAAGACAAAGCGATGCTTACAACTAGCCTGACTCGCTAATTTTTTTCTTTCTCTCTATTTGAAGCACGGCTGCCCGCTGTTAACAGGGTGCTTTCTGGGTGAAAGTCTGTCACACCGGCTACAGCTGGCCCAGCGCTATCAGAAACGGGGAAAGGGGGTCTTCCGCGTCCCCGGCTCCACCGCCGGTCGTCAGGACAAAGAGCCCCCGCTCTTTCCACCGCGCCCGCAGGAGGAGAAGCCCCCCGAATTCCGTTCACGGGAAAACGCGCGCATTTCCACAGGCTCCCGACATCCATCTGCACTTACAGTACGCTTAATTAAATATTTTAATCAAAGGTGTTATTAAAGATTATCACCTGAGGGGGAGAAAAAGCTTTGCACTTGGTTGCTTGGACGGGTTCCCGGGGGGGGGGGGGGGGGGTTAATGCCGCGTTTTTTTCTGCCTCCTTCTAATAAACGGCGGACTCAATTACAGGCGGTGGATCGCGGCGGCGGCGGCGGCGGTGGCGGTGGCAGGTGGATTTGGCGTGCGGCGTAGCGCGGCGGATCAGGTACTCTCTCCGCGCGAGTGTTTGGCAAACATTAGCCCGGCCGCTTATTGGATCGGGCGGACGGCCTTTTCGGGAAAAAGCCAATTACTGGGTTTTCGGATGAACTGCCGGAGGGGAGGGGGAGGAGGAGGAAGGGGGGGGGGAGAGGAGGAGGAGGAGGAGGGGGGGGGCGGGGAGGAGCGCGTGGCGAGGCCGAGCGTGACCGCACCGCTCTGGCGGCGGCTGATGGAAGCGCTCGGGAGCCGCGCCCGCTGACGGGAGGGGAGCGGAGACGCAGCTGCGCTGACGGCACCCTGGCCGCCGGACCGCGGCGCGCACCTGTGTCCCGCTGGGAGGGGGGTCACCGAGGTCAAACTCGCCAATCTAGCTGGATCAGAGCGGGCCCCGCGCACAACACGATTCATGAAAAGGCTCCATCAGCTTCAGCATGGGCTGTGGGTCCCTCAGCCACCACAGCACTGCAGCTGTGCCCTCCCAAATTTGTGCCAAACAGCTTCTATTTCAGTTAAGTCAGTTGAGATCCACTGCATGAACTGAAATTCAATTAATGAGAATTGGGGAAAAGGCAATTATACAGCATGATGTTTTTTCCAGAAATTAATTGAATATTGGTTCATTTCCTGAAATGATAAGAATAGAAATGGAAAGGACCCTGAGCGGGACAGGGAGCCAGAGCAGCGCTCCCTGTGTACAGAGAGAGGGCTCAGCTTCAGCAGGAGTCCTGAGGCAGCCCCTGAGTGGCAAGAGGCCAGAGGCACCCTGAGCCTCGCTGCCCCTCACTGCTCCCCGCTGCTCCTCTCTGCTCCTCACTACTCCTCTCTGCTCCTCTCTGCTCCTCTCTGCCCCTCACTGCTCCCCTCTGCTCCGTGCCGCGCGCAGTTAAATCACCGAAGCGCCAGCGCGTCTCCCGGCGGAGCTGCAGCCGTGCGGTCGCGGGGCCCCGGCGCGGGACGGCGGTGCATACTGCACGGCGCACGGAGCCCATTAATCATCCGCCAAAAGAAAAAAAAAAAACCTGAAAAAAACCCTGAAAAACACACATCGCTGCCCCCCCCCCCCCTTCCAATGCGGGTGCGCTCACTCCCGCCACTCTCAGGACAGCAGCGTGAAAAATCCTGTTTTATCTGGCCAGCGGAGCGGCAGCAGAAGCCTCTGATCTGCGCGGGCGCATATTTATGAGGGCCCCGACCCTGCCCCACCACTTCACTCCCCACACCGCGCTGGAATAAATTAGTACGCTTATTCAGGCTCCGTTTTCTGCGTGTGCCCACGTTACACAGACAGGAGAGAGAGGGGGAGAGAGAGAATTTAAATGCACTGCAGCTGAGATAGAGGATCATAATGTTATGTGCACAGAACATAATTACGTCAAAATGCCTTTCGTTTCCAGAGAGAGCGTCACACGGAATTTAAAGCCGACAAAAATGCAAATGAGGACAGCCCAAGCCAGAAAAACTGCATACTGGCCGTTACATTCAATTTGTTTTCCAGCTCTTTTTTTTACAACCATCAATTGTTACCAATCACCAATAAATCACAGCCTGATAAAAACACATCTGGGCCATTTGGTAATGAAGCCGAACCTATATTTGGTCAGCTGTCTCCATGGCACCATGCTCCAGAAATACGCACACAGCCTTATAATGCAATACAACATCCAAGAGGGGGTTTCTCCATCACATACAGTAAGCGCTGCAGGAGTTTCCTGAAGCCGTTCCCATTTAAGGGCAGCGTTAAAAAACAAGCTTCTATCCCTGCTCTTCCTTTCCAAAAGGGGCAAACGGATGCTAAAACTGGTTAAAAGGCACAGAGGGTCGCAGGGGACTGTGTCCAGCTTCCCAGGGTTAAACCACGGCCATCTGAGTCCATCTGAGCACTGGACAAGGCTTCAGAGAGGGAGAGAGCAGCTACTACCCCAGCCTATGGGCACAGGCACAGGGGAAAGATAAATAAAGACTGAGACAACCCCAATTTCACTTAATCTGCAGGGACCTGCAGCTATTCTCCGTAAAAAAAAAGAGCCCCAGTTGCTTTTCTAACCTGAAGTGCTCTATCTGAGCCCACACAAAAACTGACTGAGACTCTTCCCCTTTCATTTTGACAGTCGTTCCCCAGCATGGGGCAAGCAGAGCATTCCGCCCCCCGTCACCCCTAGCAACGGTGCCGGACCCAACTTTCCCCCCGGCTCTGGCGGCCGCGTTCACCCCGTCACCTACCCGAGTCCTGATTGGAGAGAGAAGCGTTTCCATCTCCGCTCGCTGAGCTCATTCCAGCAGGGCAGTATCCTTTCAGAGGGAGACCAGGAGCCTGAACATCTCCTCAGAGCACACACAGCCACGGCCACGGCCACGGGGAAGGGACAGGAGAGACAGCACTGAGTCTGTGTGTGTGTGTGTGTGTGTGTGAGAGAGAGAGAGAGAGAGAGAAAGAGTGTGTGCGTGTGTGTGTGTGAGAGAGAGAGTTTGAGAGTGTGTGTGTGTGTGTGTGTGTGTGTGAGAAAGAGCGTGAGACAGAGTGTGTGTGTGTGTGGGGGTGTGTGCTTGTGTGTGTGAAAGAGTGTGAGACAGAGTGTGTGTGTGTGTGTGTGTGTGTGAGAAAGTGTGTGTGTGTATGAGAGAAAGCGTGTGTGTGTGTGTGTGTGTGTGTATGAGAGAAAGCGTGTGTGTGTGTGCGTGTGTGTGTGTGTGTTGAGTCTCTCTCCTTGCGGCTCAGTGCTCTGTGGCTGTGATCTCTCTCTCCCCCGGCTGCGTTTGCTCCCTGTTCCCTCACAAACGATCCGGCGGTTTCTCTCCTCCTTTTATTCTCCTTCCTTTCTGTGCTTCTCAGTCAGCGGCAGCTGAGCGATAGGGCTCCCTCTCTCCGTACTCCCACTCTATAAACCTCGCCCCCTCTCTTTCTCTCTCTATCTGTCTCTCTCTATTGCTCTCCCTCTCTCTCTATCGCCCTCTCTTTATCTCTCTTTCTCTCTCTCCCTATCGCTCTCTCTCAGTGCAGTACAACACAAAATCTCTCCCTCTGTCTCTGTAGCGCTTACTTCCTTGCTGTCACTCATGTATTTCTCTTTCCTCTATAATACTCCCAGTCACTTTTCCCTCCCTCCCTCCCTCTCTCTCTCGCTCGCTCACTCTCTCTTCCTCGTTCTCTCTCTTTCTCTCTCTCTCTCTCTCTCTCTCTCTGTGTGACAGTCCCTCCCTCTCTCCCTCCCATGCCTCTAAGAGCTTGGTGGTCAGGTCACAAGGGACGTGCTGAAAGGTGTTCGATGGGGTTCAATTGTTTCCCCACACAAAAAAGGGTGACTTCAATGCCTAGCAACCTGATCTCTCTCACTCTCTCTCTTTCTCCTTAAACGGAACCTGACTCACTGTTACCCCCCACATACACACACACACACACAAGCACACACACACACACATATGCATGCAAGCATACACACACACGTGCACGCAGACACGCGCACACACACAGAAGACATACACACATACACACACACCCACGCAGACACACACACAGACTATCGGCTCCTGCAAGCCTCCAAACTCCTGTCTTGTCTTGTACTCGGCTGCAGAGCGATCCGCATATTCATGTCGTTCCCCCCGTCATGAACCCATTACACACCCAGACGCCTAATCAAAGGCCCCCCAGAGGAGAAACTGACACACTTCACTCTTTACAGCCTGTTTTTCAGCAGCGGGGCGGGGGAGCGCCGTTCAGCCACAAAGGCTGACCTCCGTGGCTCTGTGCGCGCTTTCACGCCTTTAAAGCCCAGGGAGGGCATTAGAGAGAAACGCCTTTAAATGTCCGCCATCATCCGCAGCTGTGTGAGGCGCTAGCTCTGTTAGCGGTGGGGCGGCTCGCTGTATCAGAGCGGGAGATGTAGCCCCGTTGTTTTTTTTTTTATCATGGCAGGCTGCTGAGGAGCTCGTCGGAGACGTCAGAAACTGTGTGTGTGTGTGTGTGTGTGTGTGAGAGTGTGTGTGTGTGTGTGTGTGTGTGTGTGGGGGGGGGGGAACCTGGCAAACCTGCTAAGCCAAAGCCACTGATCCTCCTGAAGGGCTTTAAGCATGAAGAGAAAGTGACAAAGAAAAAGAGGGAGAGAGAGAGAGAGAGAGAGAAAAGAGTGAGAGGTGGGGTTGACAGAGAGAGGAAGAGAGAAAGTGGGTGCTACGCATTGGTGGTGGGTGAGGTGAGTTCCCCTTCACTGTAAAGCACTTTGAGCATTTGGAAAAGTGCTATATAAATGTAATAAATAATAATAATAATAATAGAAAGTGAGAGGAGAGTGGAGGCTTCTCTCACCAGCCCCAATTTTAGCAGGTGAGGCAGAACAGTCCGGAAGGGGTCAGAAGCGACTTCAAATAAAACGAGGAGCCCCTGTGCTATGTCCCCGGGGGGTGGGGGGGGGAGTGGCCGGGGGTGCCAAAGCGTTTGGGGGGCTCGCTGCGAGGCAGGGCAGGCATACGTCAGGCTCAGACGGGGGCTCATGAATATTTTTATTTTCACCTCTGAGCCAGTTGGCTGGTCGGAGGGAGAGAACACAAGAGCCTCCCTCCCCCGTTTGCCCCCCTCCCCCATTTGGAGCTTACCATTACTGCTGTTTACACTCCCCCCCCCCATTTCCACTTCCACAGGTCACCATAATGTCAGCCGCACCCCCTCCCCGCCCTCCCAAACCTCACTTTAGCCCCAGTATTGCTCCCAGTCTCACTGCCCCCGGCGAGCGGTGGGGGGGGGGGGGTGGGCGGGGGGGTCCAGGCGCGCGATGTCGCTCAGCTGTCACGCGGCGGTACGAGGCGCCGTCTGCGTCCCTTTGTACCCCCGCCGGGGGCCCCGCCCTGTCGCCTGTCAGCGGGACCCCAGCGCCTCGCCCGCCTCCCCGGCTAATTTGACCGCGCGAGGAGCCTGGTGGCGGAGAGAGTGCCCCCCCCCCCATCTCCTCCTCCTCCTCCTCCTCCTCTTCCTCCCTCCCACCCCGACTGCCAGCGCTACGACGCTAACGCTGACACGCGGGGGAATCCAGAGCAGGACGCAGAGATGTCCGCGGAAATGTATTCCCTGCGCAGCGGGGTTTTCCGTGTGCTGTCTGGAGGAATCTGTGCACACCGACCCCCCCCCTGCCCCCCAGTGCGGGTGGTAATGCTGGCAGCTGCTGGCTCGCTCCGTGAGGTGATGGACATACGGCTGCAGAAGGACGCAGAACTTCCGTAGTGTTCCATTTTAAGAAGTTTGCTGCTCCTGTACCAGTGCAATTAGAAATTCTTTCAAAGCATGTTTTTTTAAAAAAAAATCCAGCAAATAAATTTGCGAGAAGAGAGTATCCGCTGGGATTATCTTTCCGAAAAAACCTCAAACTCCAGATTTTGGCTGAAAGAAAATCAGCTGACCTATTTTTTAATTTCTTCAAGGGGTGGGTGCGCTGGGACTACATGACTGTACGCACATTCCCCCCGCTCCCTCCCCCCTCAAACTCTCTCCAGCGAGAGGTAGCATCCTGCTGTTCCCATGGCAACCTCAGTACAAAGCGAAAAGGCTCAGGCCACTATAAAAACCTTTGAACTCCTCCGTCGCCTTAGTAACACCGCTGCAAACACGCCTCGTAAAAGTTCTATTTCGACACAGCTCATATATAATGTAATTCCCTTTGTTTTACCCCGCTACAGGAATGTTGCCCCCTTCACACATTAAGCTAGCACGTGGTCAAAACACAGTTCACACTGACATCACACCTGAGACCATAACAGGAGCTGGGCCATGATCCGTACAACAGACGACCGATACAGACACAAAACAGATACAGTTTTCAGAAATATTTAATCTTATTTCAGGGGCCGATAACTGTTTTTACGGTGTGAACGCATGAGCGGTTTTTGAAATACCGAGGAGCCGTGTAATTTAAAATCACACCACGGGCGCTCAATCATTCCCCTGCAGTCTGGAGGCTGACCTACTTAAAGACTGAATTAGTTATTCAATTAGGCAATTTTGCTTTTGTGGAGGATCCAAAGGAGACTGATTGCATGTTCCTCACTGTGGTCCAACAGGAATTAACAAAGACATTTAGTCACAATACTGGCTCAACACAAGGCATTGATTAAAAAATAAAAAAAAATCACCACCTTACACCATCTTAATTGTGATTGATTAAATGCATTGCCACTTTGTCATTCACAAGATTAAAGGTAACAAGTGGTCAACAAGCAGCACAGATTGCTTTAAGTTTCCCTACTGTGAAAAAATGGAAAAACACAATTTGCAGTTGCAGCATAAAAATATGACAGGCTAAATTTACATATGTATAGAAAATGAATCATGGTTCTTGTAAAACCAGAGCAACGATGCCACCTATGCGTAATGTTGTGTCTTAGCACAGGTATTTATTTTTTTGAAGCCAGTTAAAAGGGAGTGGGTTTGGGTATAAGCTGTGAGATAAAGTGCGTGTGATGGCACAGTGCCCATGCAGCACAGGGAGAGGTGGCAGTAGATCACGGGCATGATTAGTGTTCAGGTAAATCGCCTGTGCAGCAGCGTCTGTGTCCACAATCTGTGACTCTCACCCCACAGTGCATCTGAGGAGCAGCTGTCAGTAACACAACACTGCTTACGACACATACAACACACACACACGCGCGCGCATGTACACACACACAGATACACACACAGATTTAAACACCCCCTCCCCAACACACACACACACACACATTCAGACACACACACAGATTTACACACCCCCTCCCCAACACACACACACACACACACACACACAGATACACACACACAGATACACACGCACCGATGTACACGTCCACATGTCCACACACACACACACACACACACACACACACAGACACACCCACACACGTCCACGCACATCCACACACACACACATACACACACACACACACACACACACACACACAGATACACATGCACCGATGTACACGTCCACACGTCCACACACACACACAAACACACACAGACACACACCCACGTCCACACACACACACACACACACACGTCCACACACACACACACACGTCCACACACACACACACACACACACACACACACACAGGAGAGCGCTGCTTCCCAGTGAGCGGCTCCTCACAGCCGGAGCAGCAGCGGTCACAGCTCTGGCGTAATTACCGCCCGGTGCCAATTAATTCAGCGGCCGACTCAGGCTGACAGCCGAGCGACACGCTGCAACACGGCTACACAATCAATCTCTCACCGGACGCACCCGGCCGTCGCCGGCCAGAGAGAGAGCGCGACGGGCGGATCAATATCCCTCTCCGCCCGCTACGCTCTCCCGTGCCCGTCGCGCGCAGCCAGGCCAGAGCAAGCGAGCCACGAGGGACTCGGTCATCGTTTAAAACAGAGCTCCCCTCAGAACCAGAACTGAGATGATGCCGTCGTCGCTGCCACAGAAGAATGGAAGCGCTGCAGTTCCATTGAAAGCGTATGAACCTACAAGGCAATCGGAACTGATGCACGGAAAATGACAGGAATCACTCAGCAAAAAAATTAGGTGGTACTTTATGTATTTAGACGCTACACACTAAGATAATGCTCTAATATAATCAATTGATGATAATTTTGGGTTCTTGTGATTTGTTGGCCCACAGCTGCAGTGAATTAGTTCTGATGTGTGGGGGGAAGTGTGTAAATGTTGCATTATCAGCTGAACAGTATGCCGGGCATAGCAGTGTTTTTTCCTGCTCTCCAAACCTAGTTAGCCAACTCATTCTGCAAAAGTACCCAAATGCAGTGTGTACAGCAGTGGCATCAAATGTGCAGCAGCTCTAGTGTATCGCTGCACGATCTCCTGGTGATAAGAGCAGAGTTCCTTTCCAATGTTAGATATTTATCAGTGAGGCAGCCGACGTTTCAGGACGGTAACGGGTGGCCCTTAATTGAGTCTGCCGATTTGGGGACCGCCCCTCCCAGATGGAACGGGCAGATGGGTAAACACACTCACCGGAATGAAGTTGGGGCCATTCCCACCCCGCTCCCCAGTACCTTCATTAAGGTAATGTGGATCACCCCCCCAAAACCCCCCAGCACCATCTCCCCCCATCATAAGGGGGACTGGACGGGCGGGGGGGGGTATGGGCGTATGCCGCCCACACCGCCCTGTAGCCAGCTGCTCAGCTACGCTAGCGCCCCGCTAACTCCTCTTCACCAGCGCAAGCGTGACCCTCGCTCACGCACGCGCGGCTGCGGAGGCAGATACACGGGAGCCAATTAAGCACTGCGGTTGCTTTTATTGTCGTAGGAAATGATTCGGGTTCAGGGGGGGTAAATCCACACTCTGGCGATTAAGGAGAAACTCCCCCAGACAGAGGGGGGTGGGGGGGGGGGGGGCAAACCCCCATCAGCCTGCGTGGGTTTTCCCACACGGCTAATTGCTAAAAATGTGCGTTACGGTCGAGCGCAGAGTGTGCTCGTGCGATGGCGTCGGCTATTAAAATATGACTCCATTTGGTTATTGACATCAGAGGTGAATCAAGGGTTTTCACCAATTAATTAATTTCACCAGCTGTTATTAAATTATCCTTAACAATGAACATTAATTTCAGGGAAAACTACCAATAAATATAAATTTCAATTGAGTTTATTTAACATCATGCGATAAACAAAAAAAAAACATTAATTTACATTCGACATAGCTCCAAAACCTTTCAATCTGATTTCAGAGAACTATAACATAACGTAACAAAAAATAATGCCGAGAACAGGCCATTCAGCCCAACAATGCTCGCCATTTTCCTGACTAAATTAGTGCTCTGATTACCCACAGACTAGATAGTATCTAACACCGTATCAATACACTGTACTCCTGCCTCTACTACGCAACCTGGCAGGCCATTCCACACATTGACTACTCTCTGTGTGGGAAAAGCTATACTGAATGCCCACGCGTAGCTATGAGACCTGGGTCTGTTGGCTCACTGGAAGGCATGGCGTCTGCTGTAAGCACAGCAACGGAAAGCAATAAAGGCCTCCTGAAGACTCGCGCTCCTCTGGCCGCTGTCTCCAGCTGACGCTCAGATCCTGCCCGGGGTGCTCAAACGGGACGTTAGCAACGGCACACAGAAGCCGCCGGCCCTCTCAGGCGCTCCCCGTTTTCCCACGGGAGAGCCCCGCCCGCTTCGCCATGGCTACGACCTTGAGGATGAGTCGGGGGAGCCGGAGCCCCAAGGCCTGGACACACAGCCGAGCGAAGAGTCGGCAAAATGCTCACCTGGGGAGACGAGGCCCTTCATTTCTCTGAATTTTACTTGTTACAGGTGAACAGTAAGTCCCACTAGCCATAGCAATTCAGGCTAAATTTAAGGCTCACCAACAATTCAGGCAAACCTTATGCCCCACCCACAATTCAGGCAAACCTTATGCCCCGCCCACAATTCAGGCAAACATTAAGCCCCACCCACCATTCAGGCAAACCTTATGCCCCCCCCACAATTCAGGCAAACATTAAGCCCCACCCACAATTCAGGCAAACCTTATGCCCCACCCACAATTCAGGCAAACCTTATGCCCCGCCCACAATTCAGGCAAACATTAAGCCCCACCCACCATTCAGGCAAACCTTATGCGCCCCCCACAATTCAGGCAAACATTAAGCCCCACCCACAATTCAGGCAAACCTTATGCCCCACCCACAATTCAGGCAAACATTATGCCCCGCCCACAATTCAGGACAGAAACCCTGTCCTTACAAACCCAGCTCCTGCCTCCAGCACTGCTGCCGCCGTTCATTTCACACACAGCAGGAAAGAGGCAGCCATCCAGGGCCTGGCAGAACCTCCCCTCCGGTTCCGTTTTCTTTATTACTGCATTATGTTTCAGCTCTGCCACACACAGACAGCCAACTGTGCCCTTCACTGGTCTATTTCTGATTTATTTATTTATTTATTTAGCTTCTGGCTATTAGCGCTGATAAGATGCTAAGCCTGAGAGCAATATTTCAACCACCACCAGCAGCAGCACACCCTGCTTTTTCAAGTTCATACAGCAAGAAATCCTTTAGTAAAATAAGAACACAGACCGAAACTGTGCAACCTGACCTTTTCACCACCACTCAGGTAAGGGCACGGCAGGGCTCTATCCCCATGAAGGACATCATCCAATGAGACACCCCATGAACAGCAGGCACTACAATTAATAGGGGTGTCCATGTGTGAAATATTAGGAAGACAGCAGATGCGGTAACAGTGACATCATTCCCCATCAGCTGATTGCACACCTCCCTTTGGTGTTACTGATGTAACTCATGAGGTAATTCGCACCATTTTTTTTTTTGCCATAAATCTGATTCTGCAAAATGCAAATTCCTACGGGAAATGCAAGTTCATAAGATAAACAGTTCTCACTGTTTCTCACTGTGACTGTCTCACACTCATTAAGCATACAGGCTTACACACACACACACACACACACACACAAGTAGATGAACAAGCATACAGAAGCACACAGAAACACAGCAGTTATAATTTGTTCAAACTGAGAACTCCATGGCGCGTTGTGATTGGAGGAAAGACCAGTGTCCCTGCAGGGGAGCGGTGACGCTCCTCCCCACACCTCCACCCCGCAGGTCGGGCGCGAGAGCGAGAGACGCAGCGACGGCCTGCGGTGCGAAGCCCGGCTCAGCGAGAGCCACGGGAGCCCGACCTCAGCCACCCGCCGTTAAACGACCCGGACATACGGCGGCGCAGACAGCCGCTGCACTGAAAAACAAACGGCAGGGGTCGAGCGGCAGGGGTCGAGCGGCAGGGGTCAAGCACCCGCTTTGCTAAGGCGGGAACTCCGGGCCTCCCGCTGCACTGTGGCACCCATTTAACATCACGTCCCGAAAACCGAACTCCGTCCGCCTTATTTAACTGCCGTCAAACTCGATGCGCCCCCACCGCCCCCCCGCCCCGTTCTGCCGCGGCCGCCATGACGCTTCCCCGTCCCGTAAAGAGCGGCACTGCTGTACGCTGGAGGCCCGATAGAGCGGGCGAGCGTTGAGACCTCTGAGGCGGCGAAACTCAACAAGCACCCCCCCCCCCCCAACCCCAGATAATGGAGCGACGGCAGCGGCACTAACTCTGCCTTTAGAGCAGAGAGACAGGAGGAGGAGCGCAGGGAGAAGTGCTCGGGTTGCCGTTGGAGACAACGGGGGGGGTCTGGAAAAGTGTTTAAAAATGACAGCGGGCGCCTTGGCGGATTTGGCGGGGTGGGAGCGGGCTGAAATCCGGGCGTGTCCCGCGGGAACGTCACGCCGGGCCACGGCGGGGTGCTCAGCACAGACAGGCCCATCCATCCACCTGCACCCATCCACATCGTTCTTCCCGCCGTTCGTACCTCGCGTCTCCAAGGTAACGCGCGCCGCAATCCGTGTCGTCTTCTCTCCTCGTTCATGCGCGCGTTAAACCCGTCGTTGCTTTAGGGCCGTTGTCGGACAGAATCTCCTCCATCGATGTCCTCCGCACCGGTCTGCTGCTCTTCCACAATTAAAAGTGAACGATTTTACAAGCGGCCGCCACGGCCGTCAAGTTTTCCATTCAACACCTTTCATTGAAATAATAAAGCATGCTCTCCATCGTTCACCCAGCTGATGAGTCTAAGGAAGGCGACCTATAAAAATGACAACATGATAGAATATACGGAGGAAGGAGCCACAAATCATGCTTCATGTTTGCTAATTACAAAGGCCTACCAAGACAAGCCGACCATCCCTAAATCACCTTTTGTAGAAATCAGCACAGAACTTCAAATATAAACTGTAAACTAATTAAAAAAATAAAAATAATCATAATAATAATGTTCTGTTTTATAAAATTAAAAAATAAAGTGTAAAATGTGATGATTCCTCTGCTCATTTGTGGAGATGCTTTCAGACAGTGCCAAATGATCTTGAACAAAAGAAATGATTTACATTGTTATGAAGATATACTATATATGACAGAACCAGATCTGAAATGTAGCCATATTGTGAAGCCTAACAACAGACAGTGAGCATAAAAACATCAGTAATTTATGTCGTCATAAAGCAGCTATGACTTTGTCCTGGTTGCTAGGAGGAAGACGACCAATCAGGGCGCACGGGGTGAACCTGTGCATGCCTGTGTGCTCCTGGTTTATGGACACCTATGGGAAATGTATAATTTAAACGACTGCAACAGTGTCCTCAGAAACCACAGAAAGCAGGAAGGTTCAGTAAACAGAAATTTCCACACAAAGAACTCATTTCATCTGTATTTCAACGTATGGAAAAGGCTAAATAAAGGATCATATATGGTTAAATTATTATTATTAATAATGGATACACACACACACACACACACACATATACACAGTATATACATACACAGTGGCCCAGAATGACAGAAGACTGCGTGCAGCGATGGGACGGGTCTACACCCTCATCCCCCCTGGTCTTTATTCCTTTAACGGAGCTTCTATCTACAGCAAAAACCTGAGTTTATCGCGTCTTTGACTACGGGCATTTTAAGATACGCCATTAAAATTTTATCGCCGCGGCGCAGTTTACCGCTAATGAAGGTGCTGGGAAGAGCGTCAGGCCAAGCTCGGCGTTACAGACACGACTTCAAAATGAGTCACTATTTGATAAAAAGCTAAGAGTGCATCTGCGAACAGTCCCCCTGGTCACCGTAGAGCGTAGACTACAGCACACTGCCATCTTTTAATGTGCACATTACAGTGCCCCTGCTGATTCACATTACCACGAGTACTCAGCTTATCAGCCTCTGGCTGCTCTTACCCTTTGAAGAGCAGGATTTTTTGGGAATGTTTTTTTTTTTTTCTCTTTTTCAAAATTCTAAGCCAGTGTTCTAGAACTCCACTGCTGTCAGCTACCAGTAGTGATTGTGACATCAGCATTATAAGTAGAACATTCTAATCGCATATTCGTGATCTCCCACACCTTATAAAGGGTTAATGTCCGTGACTGCAAAACCAAGGACACAGTCAATAGGGTCTAATATTTTCGGGGCATTATTAGGAGTTAAGGCTTCCTGGAGTGCCCAGATGTGCCAGCTTTGAAGCAGGGGCAGTGGCTGCCAAGTCTTTGTATTTTTTAAAAATTATAAATGGAAGTAAAACTACAGACTTACTAAAAGTAAAACTCAAGCTGATAAGGTGTGGGTGGGTTGGCTACACACGCCTTCCAGAATATTTAAACAAGCAAAAGTAGTCCATAACCCTCTCGCACGTTTACAAGAAAATCAATTTCATATCAGTGGGAGAGCAGCTTGCTTCTTTGAAGGTTTTAGCGGATATTGAAACGCTGTTTTAACCGGGGCCGGTGGAATTGATTTTTTTAAACTGTTTTGACAGAACCTTCCTGATTGAGTTAACAAGGGTGTTCCAATGAAGTCAGCCTGGCTGAAAATCATTCTCTTGATAAGGAAAAGGACACTAGAAATCTTTTTCTCCAATATTGATTTTGAAGTGTTTTTTTTAATTTATTTTTTTAAAGGGTCTGAATTATACTTCATATATTACCATCATTTTCTTGTCCTGGTAGATACACTCTTAACTGTGGCTCTTGTGGTTAATTTTTTTTTCTTTTTTTTCCAAATGACAGCAGAAGGGGACCTCTGCGGCTAACCTTTAAATTCACTGAAGATTTCACACAAGCAATTTCATCACAAGCGATCCCTTCAGCTGCTACCTGCTTTACCTGCTACCTGCATCCAAAGACACGTGAGGAAGCTCGCCACGTTCACTGTTTAGAGCACCTCTGGAATTTAATATGCAGAGAGAACATATTGCCAGGCTACGCACAGAAATAGCCCCCCGAGGGCTTCAATTCCAAATACACTCAACATTCTAGAATATTCTACATTCTATTACAGGCCTGCACGTTTTCTAATCAAATAAATTGGCAGATGAATGAATCAGCCTTGCATATCATCTACCTGCGTTCCTTCAAAACGATGTGCACAATGTGATAGAACAGAATCAATTACAGCACCAAGCCTGCAGTCAGCAGATTATTAGGCTATGACAGTAAATTTGAAATGAAGGAAATTTGACAAACGCTATTTTTTAAAGACTAGCTCAGCGGGGGCAGACGCTAAAATAATAATCCTGTTCTGTGCAATTAGTTCATGGAACGCCACGCACGACGAATTCAAAAGACTATGCACATGAAACAGACCCAGACACATCTTTTGTGTGTCCGACTGAATTTGCAGTGAGATGATGTCATCGGATTTATTTATTTATTTATTTATTTTCCCGTGCTGGTGTTCTCGGTCCACATGGAAACGCTCGCGGGCAGATTTACCGCGCTCCGCGCCAGACTTGTCGGCAATAATTGGCTTTTCCGATCGCAGCCGGTCCAGACGGCGTTTGTTCCGGCGGTGTCGCTGGCGAGAGAACCAAAGAAATTACACCCCCCCCCCTCCCCCCCACCCCTCCACAGCCGGAGTTCATTACCCAGCATCCCCTCAGGAGCGCGCACCGGGGAGCGACTTTGGGGACCCCCCCCACCCCCACCACCGTCAGCCCCGTGGCTATTACCGCACGAAGGGGAGCGGAACAC
>CM077302.1:11784000-11799000 GCA_039654925.1 Anguilla pacifica
AGACCAGACTCCGGGATCTCGGAGATCGGCGGATCACGCCGTGAGCACATCGCGTAAAATCAAAACTCAATCTCCGTTCGTGTCGACGGGCGCGATGGAGAAATCAACGGACGCCGCTCTGGCAACTCAAAACCCAGATGGAGACCGGCCGAGGCTTTTCCATTGGCTCGCCGTTGCCCCCCCGCACAAATACCAGCCAATCGGGGCTTCTGAAAGGGCTGCGCTGGCTGGTGGGCGCAGCAAATGTCAGTGTGTTTAAGCGTTGCCTCAGGCAAAGGGAAGAACACGTTTCCACAGTGCTGTAATGAGCAGAGCAGCCCAGGTTCCAGGAGCAAGGCAACGATCGGGGGGTTTATAAATCAAGCCGGTACGACCTTTACAGGTCGATAGGAACGCTATTACTAGCGCTAGCGCCGCCGCCGCCGCCGCTGAGCATTCATCAGGGGCCCGCGGCACACGTGGCCACACGCAGGGCACCAATCACAGGACAGATTTACTGACCCCTACTTCCACCACAGCCTCTTTTAAAATATATATATTTTCACAGCGAAACGACGAGGCAGGGGAACGCCAGGCTGCGATCTGTTTTACTGTTTACACGGAACCGAGATGCGTCGCCTTTGTGAAAGAGCTGGTCTTAAAATGGCCGCAGAGCACCTTGGTCTGCCAGGCTACCAAAATAATATAAATACAGGGGCCACAAAACAAAGGGTAATATAGGTAAATTTATGCCAAAACAACCATTACAATCCCCCGATAATACAACCTGTGAACCCTAAACCCCTTTGGAAAAACTGTGCTGGCCGGATAAAAATGCACATGCATTTATATGGAGCAATTTTCTTGCCATTTTCTGCCCATAATTTTGGAGGCGGTGTTTTGTAATTCCACTGTAATTCAGGCAATGGCCGTGACTTGGATTTGCACTTTCAAACCATTTCACAGCATGGAAAAGGGAATTTTATTTTAAAAACCTGGGGTTAATGGCTATTCGCTATTGAAATGCATTGGCTGTCTGAGACCTGTTTGTCTCTAGTGTTTTCACATTTCACGCGTACAGCAGTAAATACATAAACCATCAGAGAAGGATTTATAATGCCGAGTGCACTGCAATGCATGTAACCTGTGCGCTTGATATTAATCAGCTGGAACACGCACCATTCTGTCTGTCGGCTTTTTCGCACCGAATGTAAATGAATGACTGTCACAGCAGGGGCAAAATGGTATTTACGCAACATCAGCAACAAAAAAAGACCCGGCGTCTTTTCTTCTTTCCTTGGGGGAGTGCTTAGGGAAAAAAATGACCTTTAAAAAAAAACAAAAAAGAAAAGTAATCCCATTTGTCACGATGACCCTTGACCTGCTCAAATCAACAAGGTTTCATCCGAGATGAAAAAGGAGCGAGCGCCTGCAATAAGGAAATGCAATAAAGCCAGAAAAGGGAAAAAGCCCTTTGAACAGCCAGACTGATGCCCTGCCGCGGTAATGACACGGGGACAGACGGAGGCATCCTGATTACATCTGATGCACGGTTGCCAGGCGATGCGGGATGCTGTTGCCAGGCGATGGTCAGTTTTGGGGGGTCATTCTCTGAGATTGGCAGTTCGCCAGGTTGGGAATAGAGTCGCCTCTATTGTGTCTGGTTTCTCCCAAGATTAATTTCCCTCTGACATCCAGGGAGTTTTTCTTTGCCACCGTCGCCTTCAGCTTGCTTTGTGTTACAGCTATACTGTATCGTGGCACATACATTGCAGAATGCGCTATATAAATAAAATGTGATTCGCCGTCTGCGTGACGGCCGAGGCCACGCTGGCTGGAACCGGTAGGTACGATTCGGCGTACCCCGCGCTGCACCCCATCCCCTAAGCCCCCCGGGAGCCCGCACGGGCAAACGGTTAGCAGCTGCTGGGGATTGTTCGGAAGGGATGCAGCTGGTGCCTCCGTGCATTCGCTAAAAACCACCGGGGCGGCCCGGCGGAGTGTGGAGCTCCGCGTGTCCAAATGAGAAAGCGCCCCAATTCCTCAGTACGCCGCCCCGGCGCGAGGCACATGGATGGAGGGAATTACGGAGGGATTTATTGGGCTGGAGGAGAAAATGACATGTATACAGCGCCCCATGAAGGAGGAGGGGGGGGGGGTGTTTAAGACCATTAGGAGCACCGGGCTTAAGGTGCTGTTTATACGGGACGGTGAATGAGGGTGTCACTGACAAACAGGATCACAGGCCCAGAATAAGAATCATCTGTGAAGGAAGCATTTCATTTTTGGTCTATGTGCAATCTATGGTGCCCTCTAGAGGCAAGAAATGTAAGTATTTTTTGGTCTTTTTTTTGTTGCAAGGACTCGGGTACTTCTCCCCATATGCTGAATATATGGTTTTAAACTTAGCCATTGAACAGTTCACCTTGGTCTAAATTAACTCTTGTAAATTACTACATAATATCTCAATACTTATGTCATTTTACTTATGGAGAGAGGCATTAATTACTGCTTGGAATGTTGGTGATTAATGAATCCTTTCTCTGTGCGCTAATTGCAAGTAAGTAATTGTACCGTAAGTCTTCTCTTCGCGCACTAATTGTAGCATACCCTGGAGCGTCAGTGATATGCCTTGAATGCAAATGCACAATTTCCAGTCGTCAAGCAACCAAAATTCCAGGTAAGCATTTGGGAGGAGCACAGAATCTCTCTAACGCTGTTCACACAACACCTAAACAGCTCACACCAGCCCCTTCCAGCTGAGCTCTACAGCTGCTGGACCCGGGGCTTGAAACTATTGGATGGACGCTCTCAGGGGGCCTCCGCTAAACGCACCTGGTTTAATTGCTCTGTCAGCAGGCCGAGCCGCGGCCACAGCGGCGGGGTCTGACGGGCCCTGACGGGCCCTGGGCTGGGAGAGCGATAAACAAAATCAGCAAAGGCGTTAGCGCTCGCAGGAGCCTGACCCTCCATCCCTTTCACTGCAATGCATGGATACACATGCAAATCAGAGGGGGTGCGAGGTGCTGGAGGCTGAGTGTGTGTTTGTGTGTGTGTGCTCTGTTTTTACTGTTGTTTGTTTAAATCCTACTGTCACACAGGAAAGAGGTGCGCTCAGCCACTTCAAAAGCGATAAGAGGGTGCATTCTGACACTCTTGTGCTCCTTCTGTCTTAGCGTTCAGCGTGAAGGGAAGGTACCTTGTGTGACTGTGCTTTCATGTGTTTCTCACACTCATTTTAAGAGTGGAAAAAGCCAAAAGCCTCTCAGGCTTCTGATGGCCAGAACACCGCCTCAGCTCACTCACTGCTGTGTGTAATCAGTGCTGAAAAGGTTCTCACAGTAACAGACTGATCTGAAATCATCTCCTACTCCCCTGGCTGTCTCAGATCGTACAGACCCACAACCATTCCAGAAAAACTCCTTAATAAGCCCTAGCCTGGCTGGCTAACCCCACCGGCTTTTAGCTTTCACCTGCAATTCAGAAACCAGGTGAGGTGAGTTAACCGCTGTGGAATGAACAGCGGGGGGGGGGGGGGGGCACCTTTAGAGGCTGTGGATGAGAGCAGGAGCGTGGCTCTGCTTCCTAATACAGTTTCCCCTTTGATCCTCCTCCATTTTCCCCTCACTCCAGTGTCACCACACAGACATGAAGGCAAATATGAGCTATTTCATCGTAATGAATTTCAGCCGCTTCTGATGAAAGCATGCAGGTCTCCTGAGAGTAGGGTTACATAAGCCATTACGGTTAAGAGGGTTCTGTTACCATGGAGACGGCTGCGAAGCGCCTGTCAGTCTCTCCCGTGTGGCTTAAACGCTGTTTAACTTTGTGGGAGGGAGAGAAAAGTGCGGGATTAAGAGCGGGAAGAGTTTGCTTCTTTTTCGAAATATTTTTTGTTCTCTGTTATAAATGGTATGCGTAAATAGAAAATATGCCCAATGTATGTCATCTTGGTCTTCCTCGGATTAAGGTGTTTTGTGAACAAGAATAACACAAGAAAGAAGGAAATGACCTGTATGAAATATAGAGGTGTTCAAATACTTTTCAATTTACATTTAATACTAAATACTTTGAAAATAATGTATTTCCCCAATACGTTTTTGAACATACTGCATTTAAAAAGCTTCTCTGAGAGCATATACAGCTACATATGCTTTTGAAATGAGCATAATCGGCAGTGTAATTGAATGCCCTCAGTGCTGTGCTGCAGGGCTGCCGGCGTTCTGCTTTTCAAACAGAGAGAGAGCGCAGACAGCGCAGACACACAGAACGCTGCAGACTGTCTGCACCGCCAACGTTTTTGATTAGTGCTGTAGTTTCAGTGCTGATAAAAACCACGGCCTTTTCCCCACGGCCCGAGGCGAGATCTACAGCGTGACACGCGGTCGGCCCCTGACGACACTAAAACACTGCCTCAAAATTTCAATTCTAGGCAAAGTTTTTTTCTCTCTCTTTCTGCAGAATACCAATTTGAGGAAACATTATTCATCCTCTGGACTCACATTGGCAGCACTTAAAAGCACTTTTCCGCACTTTCTTTCAACACAGTCTGGCGTGAACAAATAAAGAAATAAAGTCTGTGCCCTATATTGCCATCCTGGGTGGTGCTCAGTGGAGTTTCATTTGGGGCCGGCCCAAAGACTCCAGTTTTGCTGAGGCCAGCCCTCATTGAGCTGACAGAATGCAGATTAAAATGGGCACAGACAATAAGGCCAGGTTTGCTCTCGTGGGGGTTTAGGCCAGGGTCCACTCACTGTCAAGCAGATTGCAACGAATGTAAAAGGCGCTATACAAAATGAACTTGATTTGATTCACCAGCCCTGTGAGCCCCATCACTGCAAAGGGTCAGTCGCACTGATTTCAGATCAGTCTGTAAATCTGAGAACCTATTCAGTTGCCCTGATTTCAGATCAGTCCATTACTTTGAGAACCTTTTCAGTCACACTGATTTCACACAGCAGTGAGCTGAGGTGGTGTTCTGGAAATCAGCTCAGAAGCCTGAGAGGCTTTTGGCTTTTTCCACCCTTAAAATGAGCATGAGAAACACATGAAAGCACAGTCACACAGTACCTTCCCTTCACGCTGAACACTAAGACAGAAAGAGCACAAGAGTGTCAGATTCAAGTGCAATCAGAAAGCATGTGCTCATACAAACAAGAGAGCTTTTAGCAAGCGCTGATGCATCGTGGGAAGTCTCATTAAACCAAGCCGTAACTGAACATACAGTACGCATGCAGCAGGGTCCCGATTATAACAGTACGTTCCCTTTTCAAATGGCACAGAAACGGTGTGCTCACTCTCTCTTTGAAGGCTCTCTAATTAACTGCAGGGAAATGCGTTTCGGGGGGGGGGGGGGGGGGGGACTGGAAGAAAATGGAGTTTTAATTGCTCGGAGGACAACGGCGACCGACCTCAATTAAAAGGAAACGGCGGCGCTAAAAAGTGACGCGCCGTAGCGGTTCATTGCGAGCGCCGGTCGAAAAGGGTAAGCGCTGACAGGCAGGAGGCGCGCTCAGCACTCACAGGCAAACGCCCCGCGGGGGGAGGGCGGGGCGCATGGGGACGGATCTGAGCCTCGGGGTTTATGGAGTCTGTGCGATTCGGCCGCATAGCCACACCGGAGCAATGCAGGCGTAGCCACAGCAGCTTTCGATATACAAAAAAACGAAGAGTACTATGCATTATTGTGTGTTATGCTGCGATGGACTGGCGACCTGTACAGGGTGTGTTCCTGCCTTTCACCCAGTGCATGCTGGGATAAGCTCCAGCACCCCCACCCCCCCAAAACCCTGACCAGGAATAAGCGGGTATAGTTATTTGATGGATGGATTATAATTTGTGCAATTTCTTTTTCATGAAACAGACAGGTTTGGGTGTATTGGATTTTTTTTTCCAAGGTGTTTTTTCAGCAGCTGTTTATATAGATTGCTCTATATTTCTGGAGGGAAACACAGAGAATCCCACCGGCGTCTGAGGGTTTACTGCACACGCTTCCTTAATATGGCTACTCATCACAATCATGAGAGATCGACTCTCTCTGTTAACGAGCACCATATGGCAGGTAGAGAAGACCCACTGAGGTATTCCTGCTTCCTACTGCACACACACACACACACACACACACACACACACACACACACACACGCACAGACACACACACGTACACCCACACACACACATATGCACACAAACACGAGCGCGCGCACACACACACGCACACACACGCTCACACACACACACACGCACACACACGCTCACACACACACACACACACACACACACACACACACACACACACACACACACACACACACACACACACACACACACACACACACACACACACACACACACCCCCATCTCCATGCATCTGCTGAGTCTCTGTCTCGGAGACAGATGGCCTGAAATAGGTGCGCTGGCATTCTCTGCCTCTTTGTGTTTCCCTGCAGACTGAATGTTGCTCTGGTCCAGCACACAAACAAACAGCGGAGCTGCCACTTCACCACGGAAACCGGATCTCCAGAATGCAGGGATTTTCCACCAGAGATAATTCAAATGACAGCGACAAAAAACTGGACCTTTTCAAACCGGGGACACCTCCTGCGATCTCCTTTAAGGTTTTCTGCTGCGTATATTCCTGTTGCAAGCAGAGCTGGATCGTGTGCCCACCATTTTTTTTTTTTTTCCAATCAGACAAAAGGTCAAGCAATATTTCCAAGGCTTTAACATTCAGGGAAGGCTCTGCTCTGTATACAATGGGAGAATATATAAAACAGTGCTGACCTGTCTGCCATAGGAAAAAAATGGCTCAGTTTACAGCAGTCAAACACAAACTAAAATGACTAAATAAAGCAATTTAAAATCACTTAATCGCTCCTAATCAATATGGCCAGTAGTGATGCATAATCTGTTTTTAAAGGCTGACAGAAATACTGGATCTTGGGAGGTGCAGCGCTGAATATGCTAATATATAAAAACCCTACCGCGTCACCAGCGCGTTCCTGTTGTGATGCATTGAAGGAACTGCTAATGTAAATTTTACACCGGTTCTCGGAAATGATTTGTAAACGCCACGTTCCCCAGGGTTACATAAAGAACGCTGTGTCGTGATCAAGGCCATACAGTATGAGACAGCACAGCTGACTCTGCTGGCCCAGCAGCCCCTTCCTGGTGCGCGGGTCAGACCTGGACTCGTTACTCTGCGTCTTAATTAGTGTCCTCTCTGCCAGCGGCCGCCGCTGAACTGGCAGCCTCCCAGTGCAAGCCCAGCCACACGTGAACACAGCACAGCCAGTGACACTCACTGCCATACTGAGGACCAAACTCTATGTATCTAAATGCTATTACATTATGTTATATTTTATGACCAAGCAATTCATTCATGTTCATTTCAAGAACTGTATATTCTACTGTGCTAAAACATGCAATATACAATACGATATTTTTGATAAAAATGTCACTGCCACGTGTTTTCGTTATCAAAGACACTTCTATTATGTCCAAAAAAATTATTAAAAAACCATCCCCAAAATTTTTACACTTAAACTCAGGACTCAGGTCTCAGTCAACTGTGGGGGGGGAAATTGGGTGTAACCTGAGCATTTCCATTTGGAAGGCTGTAACGCAGGGAAATTAGCATTCAGAGAGCTTATCTATCTTGGCCCTTAAACCCAGAGCTGGAGGAGCATGTCTGCGGCTGAGGTTCGCCTCCCAAACTGTCGCATAACAAATCTTCATTAATCTAATGCTGCCGTTCTGCCAGAGTCACACGCCGAGCTTGTGTTTATTCATCTCTAGCTGAGACTGCGGGAAATGCTTCGGCTGAAGTTAAGCAGCTTAGCATGGGAATGAGTTCGTAGCCGCGTAAACCTGCAGCCCCTGGCCGAAAGCCTTTGTGACATCACTGAGGTCTGTGACATCACTGAGGAGCGGTTCCGTGCACGGCGGCCCCTTGGCCAGGAGCCTCTGTGACATCACAGAGATCCTGGAGGAGCCGTGCTGTGCAGCTACAGCACGCAAACTCATGACCTGATGGCTGTGTCGGTTCAGTGCTGCCTTTGCACACCCACCGCAGTGTGCCAGACTTTCCCCACAAACGCGTCCCTATGCAGCTTAACACCAAGCACCGCTGCACTTCCCTCCACGAGCTTTAAGACTTCTCCTGGATTACTGCATAAGTTTAGAAGCTTTAGAGACTTTACAGACTTTATATCAAGAAATAGAGAGACTGAATGAAGAGACAGTGTACAACGATGCACAGAATTTTTTTCCTTGCATGTAGCAGACAAAGAACAGTGTCTCAGAACAATCATTGCCTTAAGCCAATTATTTCTGTCTCAGTAATTGCAGAGGGGCCATCTAATATAATTAGTATTCAGAAAGCGGAGGGAAACATAAGGAATGTGATATATGAAGAGAGGGGATATTTTTTCCTTCTGTGCTGTGAGTGATGGTCCACTGACTGTGGAGCGGGGTGGGGGGTGAAATCCATAATAATACATAAATAAATGTACTGTAGATGAATAGGCGGCCAATTACTCTCCTCGTTATGCTGCAGTGTTCACCAGAGGGAGGTCTGTGGTCAGCCTTGGCGTAAACATGGCCGAATCAGTGAGCAGGTATTCAGTGTGTTTTTCCTGTTTAAAAAAACGTTGTTTTTGTGGTTTCTCAGCATTGTGCCATGGGGGGCCACGGCACAGCAGTAAGTGTCAGCTGAATTCAAGGCTGAAATGTGGCAAACTGCGAAGTGGAGTCTCCATTAAACTCCTATCTCTCTGACAGAGGGAGAAAGATGAGGAGAGGGATACTGTAACTACGGTTGGGAGGTTTCTTCTTCAGATCATACCGGCATCTAAGAAGAAAGAATATTTATGATCGGTATTTGACCAGTCTGGTTGGAGGTCGTGTTAGAACAGACGGAAGTGGCTGGAGCGGGGGGGGGGGGGGGTAGTCGGAGAGCGCAGGGCTGTGTGATCATTGTTGCCGGGGACAGAGCGGGCTGCAGCGATGAATCAAAGTGCTCCGCCGGCTTTTATCTGATCAGTCCCCCCCCACCCCCCACCCACCCTGGAGCTGCGATGTAATCAAGCGCTGATGTCATGTCTGGGGAATATCAGGGACCTGCCACCTGGAGAACTGCCTCCTCCACCCTCCACCCTCCTCTATAAAGATGGAGGCCCTGGACTGGCCAGTTGCTATGGAGAGATGTGCTGGAGGAACAAAAAAAGAATACAAATTCTCCATCGCCAGCAGCACAGCTCAAGTGTATCACCGTGACGACACATTGACAGAGAGGCTCAGGCATATCACCGTGACGACACATTGACAGAGCGGCTGAGGTGTATCACCGTGACGGCACAGTGAAGGAGGCTCAAGTGTATCACTGTGACGACAGAGTGACAAAGAGGCTCTGGTGTATCACCGTGACGACACAGTTACAGTGAAACCCAGTGCTGGACAGTGGGTGGGAAGCCACACACACACACCAGCAACACTGCATTCACTGTGGAGAGTACGAGCAGTGCCGCAAACCCAAAGTAATGGGAGGTAATAAAGTCCAAAGGTTCATGAACTCTGATCATCCGTTTTTCATCATTGATAGAGAAGTAACTGAATTTTCTCCACCCTAAATATAAAGGAAATAAGGTTACCCAAGATGCACGCTGCTGGCGAGCATTATAACTGAGGGAAAACAGAGGCATCGTTTCCAATGATGTCACTCTGAGCGGGGCTGCAGGTTTCTACTGGCCGGGTAATCAAATCAAGGGGGGGTTCGGGGGGGTTTGGGGGGGGGGGTGGAATGGGAGCCACAGCGGCACAGACCCAGTCTTCATGGCGCATTGTCATGACAATGCGTTAAAAATATCGCGAGGCGGATTTGGGATGACATCACCAAGCCAGAGAAGTGTGCACTGGAAACGAAGAGGAGCAATCTGGCATCCGCTCGCTACCCTGACGTCTGGCAGTGCAACCGATCATGTTCGTCAACACGTTCCTATTTGTTTTGACAATCAATCAATCGACCAATCGACTCAATAGGCACATAATTGGATTCTAGGCAACAGGCCATTTGCTTCTGAGCTTCATGTACATGTTAAGTTTCTTTTGTGAGTGTGTGCTTTTGTTTTAGTAAGACGGGTTTTTAAAAAAAAAAAAAAAAAAAAAAAAAAAAAAAAAAAAAAACATTTCGCGGATTGCTTTCCATGAACATACTGCAGTCTGTTTCTCACCGTTTCACCATAGAATACTAGACGGGCTCGTGATCTCCCCAGTGTAAGAGAGCGGAAAACCGCAGAGCCGCTAGATGAAGCCGCAGAGATCCACTGAGTCATAATCGGACCTGACAGGACCTCTCCAGCTCGGCCGGGCCGGGAGCCGCATATTTAAGATGCAATTTCCCCCTCCTCAGGAGCCACAGACGCGCCCTCCCCCCCGCCGCCTCAGATAACAGCGGCTGATTTCAGATATGAGATTTTAAAGCAGGCCGGTGAGAAGCAGACGTTAGGCCCCTCGGCCACCCAGCCCCCCCCCCCCCAAACCCCACCCCACCCCCACTCCACCCCACACAGGCGCTAACGCTGGCAGCTTAGGGCAGCGCTACCATCCACTCACAGCACAGTGCAGTGTTCCGCGCCGTGCCTTAGCACATTATCCACTGAGCACCGTACATTACTGTACATTACAGGCAGCACGGGGGTTTAGTAGCTATGAGCCACACGCTAACTTCTCACTTACAGAAAAACACAATTAGTTCTGCTGCACGGAAAGACCCCGTACAATCAGAATAACTGTTTGTAAGAGTCCGATCTAAAACAAACAAAGGTTATATTAAGCCTGATGGATTCACTTAAAATTTTAAATGCGTTTTTTAACATTTATCCTGAAAGTGACCAAGTCCTTATACTGCCCACAACAAGATAATTTTTCACTGCTTTTTGGAGTACAATGCAGAATCATGTGATACTGAAATCAATATCCATGGAGTTACTGTGGCAGTCCTTAGACATCGTAAACTTTGTATAAAAAGAAATTGCATTATTTTCTTGTTTAGAAATTTGGAAAATATAAGAAATCTTGTGACTTAATAAACACTTGAAATATCAGGGAAAAAAGTTATTTCCCAGGGTCTTAAAGAAGAAAACAAAAGCAAGCGTGAGAGGGCCACACAGCAATATCCGATTTTGAAATTTGATCACTAGGCACCTGCTGAAATATAGTTTAAGTCAACCACACACATTTCAATACCATTCCCAGAGCTGAGTGCCAAAAAGAAATTCACACAGGAATTGCAGCAATTCAAATATCAGTATTCAGACTGAACACATCCGCCATTTTACCACAGAACTTTTTAGCTATCTGCTCGAGCAAATTCAATTATACTGTGTGTGTATACCCTGCTGTGTTAGCCAACACATTAGGCGAAATTAGCGCTTTATCTCAGTCTAGCAGCCAGGCTATCAACCTTTTCATTTAGCCCCGGTGGCCAAACAGCCACAGAGATAATACTAAAGAAGGACGGCGCTGCACGGCCTGATGGGAAGGCAAGGCAGAACGTTCCGGTAACTATGGTGAGTAAGCTAGCTAACAGGGGGCCCGGGTTGCCCAGCGGGACCCCACAGCTGGGCTCCTCTTATGGGTTCTGCCATTAACTCCCCTCAGACCCTGGGCACAGCGGGGGGTTGGGGGGGGGGGGGGGGGCCCTCTGTGATGTCACACTGAGCCCTCTACACGCATAGCAACCACAAATAGCACCGATAATTAAAGGGGTAGAAACACTTTTGCAACAACAGCCTCATCCATGACTTGTAGGACGACCATGACTGATAGGGCTCTATTTTTGTTACATATTACTTACGTCCTGTTAGTGAATACACTTCCTTTTTTATCCCGTTTTTCCCCAAAAATGACAACTTAATTATTCAAGAACTGAATTTACATGGACCTTATTCCAGTGGTACATGTATTATTCACGATGAGACTCACACATTGAATACCAAAAACTTTGTTTACTTTTTCTTGATCTTCAGTCTATTTTTCAACATGAACTAGAAAACACAAAAAGAAACTGACAGAGAAATCCACACTGATTTTCAGCTCACACATCAGGTACATTATTGGTATGGACTGGTGCAATAAAGTGCAGACTCTCAAGGATTTTACAGAAGTGCCTTACCTTGAACAATGCACAGGTTAAGAGCAGTGCTTTTAGAAACATAATTACTCCACAATTCCCAACTGAAAACCAACACATCAGACCTGCACTCTCCTTCATTAACACCTAACAGTGGGATTCAGCATTATGTTTGGTTAGTAATAAACAAGAAATACTCCTACAATTAAATAAACACAGAACAATACGCACAGCATTTTATAGGTGTTCAAAGGCTTATGGTTCACCATCAGTCAACAAGAATGTAAGGCCAGGACACAGAAGGTAAAACAGACAGGGCAGAAAGCACTTTATCGTGCACACTTTCACGCTACACATCTCAATGACACAAAGAGATACAGAGAGCTTTCCTATTGGCTCAGGAGCCTCACTGACCATTCCAAATGCCTAATGAGCCAATGAGGGCCACCGTAGCCCTCTACGAACTTGGCACGAATGAATCAACAGATGCCAGTGCACTCAAGAGGGACAATAAAAAAAACATTTTTTTTAATAGTAGGAAACAGGCTTACTTGTTTTTGAAATGGGGAAAGAAGATGTGGTCTCAATACACATTATGCATACCATCTCCCGCCTCTGTGTTATTAAAAACTGGGCCCATTGTTTACAGAAATGTGATGTGCATTACTATCAGAAGTTTTTATTAGAGCTGGAATTGCTACTCATGTCAGGATAATTAAGGTTCCAGATAATTACCAGTTCAACCCAAAATATTTATGAGCACAACAGAACCAGAGCATAAATATTTATTAAAAATGCGACAGCCGATGAAATTCTAATTAATATTTTAGTTTATTTTACCAGTTACGATAAGATTGTGAGAATATGACTGTGGGTACTAGTTATGTCCACTGGGGCTATATTAATGAAAGAAGGAAGGGTTTTAATCACACAGAAGGGAACGATTCCAAAACCAATAAACCGTAATGCAAATCAAGCACCCTGCTGACATACCCTCCTGTCTAAATAAATATAAATATAAATATTTATGTTTTTCATCATTATTTTACTAATCGTAAACCAGCGGGCATTTGAAGCAAATATTGTAAATCCCATAAATCTGTATTCATCAATGCGCACAGTGGAATGCCAGCCAGCAGTGTCGTGAACATTAAAAAAAATTATTTGAGACAAACAGAGAAGAGACCGGTCCCGTGGCTGAACGGTTCAGCGTTAAGATGTTAACTGCAGTGGTGGATCGTTTAGGAACGCCAGGTACCACTGTCAGCAGTAGGGAAACTGCTGCAGTGCTGATACTCTTCAACTTTTGGGGCAGTTAGACGGGTGAGAGAAAAACAGAGGGAGCGAAAGAGAGATGTGAGAAAGGGCGAGAGAGAGAAAGAACGAGAGAGAAAGAGAGTGAAAGAGAGGGGCTGATTGGGGGGGAGGGGGCAGCAGTGCACAGCCCTGCGGACCCCTCCTCCCCCCCAGCGGGCTCCATCGCCATGGCAACAGGCATCTCCAACAGGTGCAGGGGCACTCAGGTGGAGCAGCGCCCCTCCCTGGGGCAGGAGCAGGACGCTGTCCTAACAAGCCCCCCGAATCCGAAAAATGCCCGGGGGTACTGACGCTCATCAAAGAGTGTGGCGACACCCGCAGCGGGAAAGACCCTCTGGCCCTCACACACTCCGGAACAGGCCCGCCCCGCACGGCTCTTACAGTGGGGTGGGGGGCGGCTCACACCACAGACTGCTGTCTCAGACACACACTCGCTTAAACACGAGCCTGAAACCGCCTGCCACGTCCCATTACACACACACACACACACTCTAACGTACACACACACACATACACACACACTCACTCTAACATACACCCACACACATATGCACACACACACACACACACACACACACACACTCTAACATACACCCACACACACACTCACTCTAACGTACACACACACACACACACACACACTCTAACGTACACACACACACACACACACACTCTAATGTACACACACACACACACACACACACACACACACACTCTAACGTACACACACACACACACACACACACACACTCACTCTAACATACACCCACACACATATGCACACACACACACACACACACACTCTAACATACACCCACACACATACGCACGCACACACACACACACACACACACACACACTAACATACACCCACACACATACGAACGCACGCACGCACGCACACACACACACACACACACACACATACGCACACACACACATACGCACGCACGCACGCACACACACACACACACACACACACACTCATCCTGAGGGATGATGTGGCTGGGCTCTAATGCCCAACAGCAAGAGTCGCAATCCGGGCTTAAACTTACACATGCAAATAGCTCTCCCAGCACGATAAGCCAACTTCAACATAATTCAAAACAATTTAATCTGTTCGTAATAAATCTGCGGGTGCCGCAGCTAATACCTGACTTATGCTTGCTAAACCTCTTTCATTTAACAGAGCCAGTAAAAGATCCTGAGAATGAGGCAAGCACGGACACACACACACACACACGATAGGGACTTACAGAACGGGGAAGTTGCAGTACTTTAAGGATTGAGGTCAGGAATAAAGAGTCAAATGGCTGACTGGTAGATTCTGAAGGCTCCCCATCACTTGTAGCAGTCAGAATGCGCACACACACACACACACACACACACACACACACACACTGTGGGGACTTTGGCGAGAGGCTGACGGCGGTTACAGTAAAGCGCAGAGAGAGAGAGGAGCATGAGGGGAAAAAAAAATACCCCGGTACTCACCATGAGGAGACAGACGGCAGATTCGGGCACAAGCTGGACAGCCATGGTGCCTCCCGCTCTCTTTCTCTCCCTCTTTCGCT